>BMAW01070423.1:83317-113323 GCA_019974015.1 Nephila pilipes | reverse complement strand
CCCCCCCCCCCCCCAAATATATTCTAACAGTAGCAACAATATTTTAAATTATAACAAATTAACTAAAAAAAAATTTTTTTAATGACTTGGATGTGATTGTTTTTCATTACAAAGTATTTTTACATCTGGAATAATTGTTGAAATCTGCAACCTAATGTCATCTTCAGCATCCATTCTATTTTTGTATTTTGTTTTTGTCACAGCTTACAAAGAGAAAGATTTTTCGCATACATAGGTTGAAACAAATGACATTAGATGTTTCACAGTTTTTATTCAGATATTCTTTTCTGATGTCAATCCAAAAATGCATAATGTCAACTTGACTAAATTTCAATTTCAGTTGAGTGTCCGTCGATATAACAATTTGTTGTTCTCTTTCTTTTATTGGGAGTTCTAAGGTGTCAGTCTTGAAAAGGATTTTGGATACAAGATAATTTCTCTTTCCGAACAGGAAAATATTCAAGAAATGTCTTTTACAGATCTGATATATGCTGGACCAAAGTAATTTTCACATTTTTATCGAGATTAGCGTTACTGTCTTCTAAACTAGTATCTAAATTTTGAAAACATTCAATATTACCTTTCAAAATGTAATCTGCCCAAAATTTCAATTTTAAAAGATTGGCGTTAATTTTACTTTGTACCTTGACAATGGTGATAGCTGTTCCTTGCAGCGATGTGTTTAGCTCTTTGAAATTGGTAAAAATGTCTGCTAGATACACAACTTTCTGAATCCAAGCTTCATCATTTAATTGCTGAGCTAATTGAGGTGCATGTTCAGATAAGAGAAAATTCTTATTTCATCTTTTAATTCACGAAATCTTGTTAACACTTTTCCATGAGATAACCAATGTCAGTTCGTGTTCTATAGTAGTGTTTTATGTAAACTTCCCATACTTTTACACAATAAATTGAGAAAGTCTCGAATTCAATGGTCTTGATTTGATAAAATTTATAATTTTAACGCAATAATTAAGTACTTTTTTAAGCTTTTTTTCCATTTTCTTCACTGCAAGAGTTTGTCGATGGAGACAAAACAACGAGTACTTCTCATGTGAGTTTTAAATATTTCATGCGTGCAACTACGCCATTCAATTTTCCAAGCATTGCCTTTTCTCCGTCGGTACGTACTTGATGACACAAATCCCAAGATATAGTATCATGCTTTTTAAAGTATGAATTTACAATATTAAAAATTTCTTCTGTAGTTGTTCTAGTTGGTAGACTTTTGCAAAGTAGCATATCTTCTTGACCAGCCGTTCCATGAATATATCTCACAATAACGAGCAAGATCGATAATCCTGCTATATCTGTAGTTTCGTCAAGTTGAATGGTAATTCCATGTTCAAAAGCTTTCAAACGTCTTATGAGCTCATTTTCACAAAAATTAGACATATCTTTAACACGCCTTAAAATTGTAGTATCCGATAAGTGTACACAATCCGTTAATTTAGCATGCTTTTCCCCAATAATAGAAGTAACTACATCTTTTACGCACGGTTTGATTAAGTTTTCTGCGATCCTATGAGCTTCACCCTGTTGAGCAGTAATCGATAACTGATTGGATAAGATGCTTCCAAAGCATCATCATTATCGTGTTTAACAAAGTTCTTAAAGGTCATTTTTCTATCTTTCAACTCATTACTTTTTCTTTTGAAAAATCAACACTTTTACTATGTAAAGTTGGATGATTTGTTTCTAAATGTCTTTTCAATTTTGAAGAATTTTAACTGCTGTTATGGATCACATGTTCACATTCAGCGCATAATCCTTTTGGTTCATTTTCGTCACCAATCCTGATAAAACCAAATTTTATGTATTCTTCATTATACTTCCGCTTTTAACGAATGAGTAAATCCGAATCACCTGACAACTTTTTGATTCTAACATCAGATTTATTATCACCAGTAGTAGTGAAACTATTTTCTGTATCCCTTGTTTGAAGCTTACCTGTTTTTAAACACATCCATTAATGCTAGGGTAATATAAATTGCAAATAAGTAATAAGAGTTATCAATTATGATATAAAAAAAAATAAATTTTCACTCTTAGGCTTGTGCGTGACTGTATTTAAACTTCCAAGCGTTTTACATTTTTGTGTAAAGCTATGCGTAAAATGATCCACTGCACAGTTACCGGTCGCGAAAAGATTTCTCTTTTCTTTCACATCTTCGAAAAAGCAGAATTAGTCTATTCCTTCCCCCTTTTAAGACGTCGGTGGTCGACAACTACCCCATGGAGGGGACAATTTTATTATTCATTTCGGTATATTTGTCTCTCATACACATTGATTACGTGGTCTTAGGGGAATCTTGTGTGATGGGCTATTACGTAGTTTTGGGTTCAGATCATGCCCGACGCTCACCGATACATTGAGTTTCAGTAAAATTATAAAAAAAACGAGTTTAAAAATTATTCATGAGTAATAAGTTGAAGAGTTGATGTTTTTTAATGTTGAGGAGTTCGTTTTTTTTTTTTTTTTTTTGACAGCTTAAAATGAAATTATCATTATTTTAAAAACTGGAAGTATTGATTTTTATAAGAAAAACTAAAAAAAAAAAAAAAAAAAAAAATAGAATATATTCATTGTTTTCATCTATATTTTTTGAAATTAAGCAGATATTTTGTGTATATTTATTTAGCGATATTTCTAGAGATTTATATTTTACAAAAACTTAATTCTATTTGATAATTTTTATGTGAAGAAAAAAAAATGTGAGTTAACCAAGCAAAGAAGACACACTCATAGAAAAAGTAATTTGTCCAAATGAATAAAATAACAGATTCCCATCCGCCACTCCAATTTATTAAGGCTTCAAATAAATAATAAATCAAAAGGGAATATATAATCTATTTGCTTTTTTTAAAGCGTTTTTTTTGTTTCATTTAAATAAATGGTTGTTTCCCAAAAACTACATCCAAGAATGTATTTAATTCAAATCCAATAAAATCTCAAACCATGCTGATATACAGACACTTTCTGATTCCTAGTGCCGTTAGTGATGACAACTAAAGAAATTCTTACCCTCACCCTTTTGAACGAACATCTCAATGGAAAATGTCTCAACTCTAAGGGGAAAAAAGCGGGGTTCCCAAATGAGCCGTAAAATTTCCTGTCAACGTTCATTGTGTTGCCACAACCCTCCCCAATTATCTATCACGATGCCAAACCTTTAAAGGGAGGGGGGAGAATTTCGAAAAAATACTTCTAAAATGAATACGTCTAATTGAAATGTTTTCGGCGAGTTCACGGCCATACGGAATTTTAAGTTTGTTCGCTTTATGACTCGAAAAAGCATCAAAGGAAACGCACTAAGCTGAAAGAGTTCCCCAAAGTGTTGAATACCCCTGACCTAAGCCAAAGAACGGTGACAAATATGTGACCTAATGCGTCTCGATTGATGTATTTGAAACTCGTGATTTTATTTTATCCATAAAATATTTATTTATACTTATTTTTACAAGCAATCTGTCTAATATTTTGGCGCTTTGAAGAAGCAGGTAGTGATTCCTTGCGGAACCCCTGTCAAAAGTTCCAGGGAACCCAGTTTGAAGACCTCTGCTTAATTAATTGTTTGAATAAAAAATGTCAGTTTCCGTAAATTATTTGTGTTTTGGTGCGGTGAATTTAAATTTTGATATTGCTGTATTAAAATAAATATCTCTCTAAAAATTACCTTGAAGGATTGTTATGGATTGAAAATAAAGAAAATTAATATATAGACTAAAAGAATCCAAAATAAAAATTGTATTTTACCCTCAAAAGTTAATTTACTTATATGAGAGAGAGAAGAGCGGAAATAAAGCAAATAGCATTTTAACGAAATATCTTAATCTGATATAACAAAACAAAAAAAGAAATCTGCAAAAGGAAACCCAATATATTAATGCCATATTTTTCAAAATAGCAACAGTTCACCCTCTGCTGCTGTTTTCAGTTTATTAATTTTTTTTTTATATCATCTGTAAAAAGGAAACTATCAAGTACCCTTCCCCCCCTTAACCTCATTGAAATTATTGTCCATCCTGGCAAGTAAACTGGAAATTAAGATTTGGATAAGAATGCAGTTTTAATTGGTGATGTGTAAATAAATTAAAAATAACCTTTCAGAGGAAAGGTGATTTAATTATAATTATACTTTAATAAACTTATCAACCGCATTAATTTCTGAAATTTTAGAAGTATAGTTTGGTTTCTTGAAATATTTTTAGCATTTTCTTACGATTTGTTTTTGCTCATTTCGGAAAAGAAAACTATATATATATATGTGTGTGTGTGTGTGTGTGTGTGTATACACACACACACACATATATAATTTTAAATTAACTAAGCTTTAAAAAATTGGATAATGTTGCTGAAACTAGAAAACTGGAAGCGATTTAATTATGTTAAGAATGAGGAATTTTTTTGAATAGAAGAGTTTCTATTTCTGTTTGTTTGAAGAGAAGAGTCTACAAATTGAAATAAATGTGGTCTCTTGGCCGAATTTCTTCATTATCGAAATTTAGCTCATGCCATGATAATCAAGTCTATACAGGGTGTTTCGAAACTCATGGGCAAAAATTTAAGGATAAATAGAAAACATCTAAACAAACAATTTTCGCCATGCAATGCATTGTTGGAGAAAAGCAATGAACCGCTAGATGGTGTTGTAATGGAAAGCATAGAACGCGAGTTTTTTTTTAACAAGTCATCATTTCTATCATGGATTTCGGGAGCAGAGCAATCGGGAAAAAAACTATGTCTCTTGAAATCCATTGTAGAAATGATGATGTGCAAGAAAACTCGCGCTTTATGCTTTCCATTATAGTGCCGTCTAGCGGTTCACTGCGCTTGCTCTCCACCTGTGCATTGCTTGGTTAAAATTGCTTGTTTAGATGTTTTCTATAAACCCTTAAATTTTTGCCCATGAGTTTCGAAACACCCTGTATTTTTTATATCGATTAGTTGATTCGATTATTGTATTATCGATATACATCGATATTATTATATTATCGATATTGTATATCGATTCAGTTGAAATTTGATAACTCGAATTTCAAGCTAAATGCTAAAAATTTCAAGTGTTCAGCTTAGCAAGACTTTCGAGATACAAAGGATGCAATAGCTAAATTTTCGACTTACAAAGGCACAATTTCTTATATTTTGGGATGTGAAGTCACAGTGAAATAAAAAAAAAAAATGATTTTATTAAATTATAATGTACAGGGGGATTATAATTACAGTTAAAGTTTCAAAACGCTGTAAAAAAAGAACGACTGATCAGAATGGCGTCAAATTTGATCGGAATATTATTGAAGAAGGGGGGAAACGTATAGCATAAAAATAAAAATTCCAAATTTTAGCAACAGATGGCGCTATAAGCACCACAATTTAAAAGGGTTCGATTACAAATGACAAATGAATCGTAAAACAACGACTAAGGTATAAGTTACACGTACTGTACTGTTCAGTGTACATGACTGCACAGGTGTGATATTGTTGGTCGCGTAAGCCCATCCACCACGGCAAGGTCATATCACATCAGATGGGAAAAATCGGCTTTTAACTGTCCTAAGGCCAAAAACCGCATAAGAAGCATCCATCAAAACGGTTTTTAAATTTCGCGAGACTGGCGCAAAACATGTTCATTATGCTGTCCACCGTTGTGTGCAACACTATCTGCAGAGATTTACAGCCAGAAAAACGAGGATTTTTTTGGTCTTTACGGATAACCAAAGGCCTAAGTTATTCTGTACCTGTCATATTTGTTGCTAACGATATGGCGCACTTAGCTGTGTTTTCCTCCATGACATTCTTTATTTTTAAAAATATTTTTTTTGTCAGGTACGCATTCAGGAAAAATAGCCAGTCTCATAGGTGTTTAAGATGTTTTATAGCTCTTAACCATTTAATAAAACTCTACAGTTCAATCTTTCATTTGTTATTTCCCTGTTATTTATGCTTGCACTTTAGCCGCAATACTCATAAACACAAGTTCATGATGTTTCTTAAAATTTCCCTACCAACCATAGCTGCCTCGAAAGGAACTGTGTCCTAACGATATCGAAAATTCTTCAGGTTTAAGATGGTCCAACTTAACTTATGTTTTTGTCACAACTTTGCTTGAACTTTGCTAACAAGCATTCTTATAAATCAGAATTCTCAGGTTTGTTGTTTCTTTTACAAGATAAATTGCTGTTATATTCATATCTTAGCAATATTTCAGCTTCTTTATTTGTTATTATTGACTGAGTGCTTGCTGGTAATTCTTACTGAACTGCCACATCTTTTTTTATTCATGCCGCTTTTTACTGCGTTGATTACGTCAAACTTTTAACATTTGTATGAATATCATTATCTATTGCAGAAAGGGCCGCGGTAGCCTAGTGGTCAAGGTCGTGGACTAGTGGCCGGCGGTTTTCGTTTAGTCGCGAGTTCGATCCTTGACCGCCAAAGACCCGCCGTGTAGCCGGGGCTGATGCACGTTAAATCTGTTTGGGCCCAAAGTCCTCCCTTTCGCGGGGTGCGGATGTCAGACGAGGGGGTGCCAGCTCAGGTGTCGTCCTCGTCACTTGACCGTGGTTCAAAATTACGAGGTCCGTCGCCAATAGCCCTCGTGTTGCTTCTAGTGCGAAGTTAATAAAAACTATATATTGCAGAAATGTTGAACTAATTTGCAGAGCAAGGGCCATTTTCTAACTAGTGTTATTTTATGTTGTTCATATTATATGTAGAAATGGGTTTACCTATTGCATTTCAAATGTTAGTTTTTTGAATATTTATTTTAAGAAATATCCAATTTAAAAAAATATGAAATCAATTTGCTTTGTTCCATAATCAAGAAACATTTTGCTAAGTCAAAGCAAAATATTTGGCTATTATATTACACAGAAATATATATATATATATGAAAGTTAAGATGAAAAATCCCCCATCCCAGCTTCTGATAAAATAAACACTTTGCTCGCCTGTGTTAGAGGAGGTGACTTTTGCCTCTTACACTTTGCTCACCTCCGAACTTAAAGAAAGCTGTAAAATTTTTTCTTCTTAAAAGAAATCAAACAAACATTTTAACTTTTAGAAATTATCTGAAGTATATTCACAATTAAAGACATTGACATTTTTGAAAAAAATTGGCAGCCTCTAGTCTTTCCTTATATATTTCAAATCTGGTGTTTGACTGTTTACTCTCATCACTGCCCCCTACTTCCTTTCTCGTCTAGCACTTTGATCAATCTCTTTAGAGTAAATCTATTTACATTTATGAGCAATTTTTTCTTTTATTCAATGTATATATATTCAGTGGGAAAAAAACATTACTTTTTAAATTTCTTTCATTCTTTCTTTTCTCCCTAATGTTCTTCATTCTCCTTTTAAATTTTCATCAAGTTTTAAAATATATCATGCTTGCCACATAGTAATATTTCTAACATTTTTGTATCTTAATGACTTTTTAATTTAATGATGAGTAAGTGCTGTTAAGGCTATTACTCTGAAAATATTCGATTGGTGGTTATATATATGTGTGTGTGTAATTTATTCATTGATGTACAAAAATATGTAATAGCAATAATATTTATATTACTAAGTTTTTATATATCATGCTGGATTATATGCATTTTTGTTGAATCTTGCCAATATTTGTCACTTGTGCATTTCTCAAGCCAAGGTGACACCAAGGTGAAGGCTGTTATTGCCATCACAGTTGACCGATTACTAAAAATAACGTTGCAAAAGAAAAAATGAAAAAGTCTTTTAGCAATTATGCATGTTAAAAAGAAAATTTTCAGGACAATTATTTTCTTTAATAATAAAATTCACCTTGGAATTACATAAAGATTGTTTATTTTGTGAGTAAGAATAAATGCCTAGAATAATCATAAAAAAAGTATATAACATTGTTATCTTACTGCACCTTTATTGGTACAAAATGATTATAAACTGGTAATAGGTCAGTAACTTTTTGGTTTTTCTGTAAATGAATGAAGATTTTGATCAGAGGAAAAGGTATTCTGATATATTGTATTTTGCAAAGTGACATCCTCATTGACATTGTTGCACACCACTGGAGAGAAGTTCACTAGTTAAGCACCCCGTAATCTATTGCAATGTTGTAAAGCAGCACTTTTTAGTGGCAACTCCAAATGGTGTCATCAAGGCAAATTGTTGGAGGTCACGAAATTTTAATTTAAATGCATAACTTTTAAAAGAAACATTAGTCGCAATCTATTTATTATCTGTAAAATATTACATTTCAAAAAAGTAATTTTAGAATCAAAAACCATTTTAGCTGACATCAATGATATCAATCATTTGCCATATGAAGCCCAAGAGGAATTGGCTGAATATCAAATGACTCAAAACTTGAGGTTTCACTTAAGTTTTTAACTGATTTCTGGATTAGAGCTAGTGCTGAATTTCCCACAATTTCTGAAGAGCATTAAACTTTCTTCTATCATTTCAACACTACATATTTATGCGAAAAGAGTTTTTCAGCTTTAACACTTATCAAATCTAAATGCTGTTCAGCGCTGGAAAATGTTGAAGATGCTTTATGTCAAGTAGTGTCAAATATTGTACCTATTGCGTCCATGGACCTCATTTAGAAAAATGAATTTTAAAAGCAAGATTGACACTATAAAATACATTCTGATAATAATAATTGCATCCCGTGAGCTTAAGGTAAATTTATATTGCTAAGATGCATTTAATTTAATGTTTTATTGTCTGTCTTATTTTGATATCTGAACAGAATATTATTGTCTACTTCAATAATTTATCATCTACTTCAATGATATTAATCACCACTCTGCTCTCTGATGAGCTCTAGCATTATACCATTGAAGTTGCAGATGGCAATGATTTGGAGCTCATAGTATGAACACTTAAGGGCATCTGGCTTGGAGCAGTCCCTCAAGTAATTGATTTATCACAGTTATGTGTGTCACTTTAGTGTCAACAGATGCTTGAATTTCTGCTGCAAATGCATTATGATGTACCACATCCATACCTTGAATATGATGGTTTTCCCTCTCAATGGTTGCTCCTGTATGACCATCTTCAGGTCTTGAGACAGCATCTATTTGTGACCACTGTTGCCTAAAGTCACACACAGTTGAAGCATTCCTGCAGGCCTATTTCTGGGGGGAGGGGGGGTCACATGTGTACATTTTTTTCTGCATTCCTAAGTAATTTTATAATACATAAAACATATGTGTACAAAAATTTGTTTATTGATGTGAGGCAAAATAAACAAGGGATATTTGCAACACAACAAAACAAACTGTAAAAACAAAAAGGCCAGTGTTTTAGAAAAATTATTATTAAAAGTAACACAAAATAAACAAGAAATAATTGCAATACAGAATAAATTAAGAATAAAAACAAATACATTAACATTGTGAAAAATGTACATTATTCTTAAAGTTACACAAAATATCAAGTTGGGCCAAGTTCTTTCATTCACCATTGAAGAGTTTTAATGGATCAGATTACATAGTTTCTTATGAATGCTGATGTTATCAAAACCCTTCACAGGTGAAGTAAAGAACTTAACCAAGTATTTGAGATACAACAAACAAACACTAATATAGTGTAATAATATTTTTTCAAGAATTCAGATGTTTCTTTTTTGTTGTTGTAATTTATACAATAGCAAAATATATTTTTCTCCGATCTGTGTTTTTTAGAACTGAAACATTTTCTTTCGTAAATTTTAATTTTTTTACTATTGTTGTTTTAGCTAAATACTTGTAAGATTCTCTTGTTTCTTGAAAAATCAAAGTACTTTTCTTGTTCAGTGTTTGTATTCACTATTTTGTTTTGTTACCATTTTGAATATTTAATTTACTTAGTTCACCTTCCATTTCTCCAACAATGCAACTGCATTTTCATTTATAAGTTTTGATAGTCAAATGGAAATTTATAAATTATATCTATTCTTAGAATTTTATAACTAAGTTTGTATTTTTTAAGGGATATTTGTATTATAACAGATTGAATTTCTTATATTTAACAAATAATATATATTTCATTATTTATATTATATGGTTCTAATTACCTGCATTTGCTGTTAATTTCATATTTTGAAAAAAATTACTTATTGAATTTTATGTAATTTTGTGATGTGATATCTATACTTTTTATAGAAAAATTTATACATATTAGTGGTATATACTGAGGGATTTTTCAACATTTCCAAGGCATCTATTTTTCTTCAAATATTTCATATTGTGCAAACTTTCTGATTTTTTTTTTTTACTTAAAACTTATTTTTAACTAAACATTTAAGAATATAATTTTATTTTCTCAGAAAAGAATTTGCTATTTTTTTATGAATAAATTTTTATTTTTGCTGCTATTTTAAAAATTGTCTATGATTTTTTTTTTATTTATTTTTAATTGAAAGTTTAGAATGGAAAAAGTGAATAGAGAAAATAAAATGGATTGGGAAATGCTTGATAAAGCAATTGAAGAAAGAAACAGATTATTCTATGACCCTGAGATTGATAAATCTCTATCAAAGAAAAGAGAAAGATATAAAAAGGTATGAAATATATTTTTTTTAAATCTCTTAATGTTAAAATTTTTATTTCTTGATAAATTTCAGTATCATGTACATTGATGAAATCCTGGGATTTAATCTCTAGTTTTATAATCTTTAATTTGAATATTTTTCTTTATTTTTAAATAAATCATTGATTTATGTGTATTAATGCATATGTGAATGTTTTTACTTGTAAATTAAAAACATATATAAAAAGATCCAAATTTTGTAAAACCTTGTATAAAAAATGTGACTTACTACAATATATAAAAGTATATTTACTGAAGTGCTTCTGAATTAGGCATAAATAATGCTATGCAAAATGCATAGTCCTGCACCTCATTTATACACATGTGTGAGATTGTTGTAACTGCATGTATAGCTTGTACTGTGGTTTTTGTTAATCAATTGTTTCAAATGCCAGTATGGATAAAACTTCTGAATTAGATGCCTTCGATTGTAGACAAGTAGTAGATGCTGGACACATAGGCCATTCAATTTCCAAAATCGTCAGGAAACTAGGATTTTCAAGGTTGATAGTGTCAAGAGTATACTGAGAATACGCTGATGATGGGGGGGGATAGTGATTGGGCAAACTGCAAAGGACAATTAGCGTAATGCGAGACAGCTCAGCCAAATAGTACGTAGCCAGCAAAGCCCCAAATTAGCTCAAATTACCACCCAGTTGAATCAAGAGGGCAGTTGTACTGTCAATAAATGGACTGCGTAATGCTCACTTCACTGTATGGGCTTTGGGAGCCATATCCTCAAGAGTACATTTGCTCAATGCATGTCACATGGCTGCACATCTTGCCCGAGCAAAAGAACACAGAGGTTGGATTTTAGAGAACTGGAAATGAGTAGCATGGAGTGATGAGAGTCTTTAGAAATATTATTAAAATGTATAAGTTCTATAAAATTTATTAGAATTAATTAAAATGTTAAAATTGCTTCTTGATTTGACAATATTTTCTAAAAAAAAAGAGAGAGGAAGAAATTTTCTCTCAATTGTGGAGGATATATTTTTTTTATTAATTTGTTAAAAGTTTGCTTTTTGCCATCAAATATTGGGTTGGCAACTAAGTAATTGCGGATTTCACTCATAGATGGCGTCAGTTCAATTTTTAGGTTTGCAGACGTAGTACAAATGTAAAACACATTTTATTATTTGATAGTTGGTAATTCAGCTGTCAATCAGTAAAAAAAGTTTTTTGATCGGTTGCGTAGTTTTCGCTTAGCTTTGTTGAAGAATGCAAAATCAAAAGGAACATTTTCGTCATATTTTGCTTTTTTATTTCCGCAAAGGGAAAAACGCATCGCAAGCTCATAAAAAGTTTTGTGATGTTTATGGTGACGAAGCCTTAAAAGAACGGCAGTGTCAAAATTGGTTTGCCAAATTTCGTTCTGATGATTTTTCACTCAAAGATGAAAAACGCTCTGGTCATCCAGTTGAAGTTGATGACGCCCAAATCAAAGCAATAATCGATTCGAATCATCACAGTACAACACGTGAGATTGCAGAGAAGCTTCATGTATCACATACATGCATTGAAAATCACTTAAAACAACTTGGCTATGTTCAATAACTCGATATATGGGTTCCTCACGAACTGAAAGAAACGCATTTAAGGCAACGCATTAACAGCTGCGATTTGCTAAAGAAACGTAATGAAAATGATCCATATTTAAAACGACTGATAACTGGCGATGAAAAATGGATTGTTTACAACAATATCAAGCGGAAAAGATCGTGGAGCAGGCCAGGTGAACACACTCAAACAACATCAAAAGCTGATATTCATCAAAATAAGGTTTTGTTATCAGTTTGGTGGGATTACAAAGGAATTGTCTACTTTGAACTCTTACCACCCAACCGAACGATCAATTCTGATGTCTACATTGAACAACTAACGAAATTAAAAAATGCAGTTGAAAAAAAGCGGCCCGAATCGACAAATCGAAAAGGTGTTGTATTCCATCATGACAATGCAAGGCCACACACATCTTTGGTCACTCGGCAAAAATTATTGGAGCTTGGTTGGGATGATTTGCCACATCCACCATGTAGTCCTGATCTTGCACCATCTGATTACTTTTTGTTTCAATTTTTACAAAACTCCTTGAATGGTAAAAATTTCAATAATGATGATGATGTCAAATCGTACCTGATTCAGTTTTTTGCTAATAAAAACCAGAAGTTTTATGAACGTGGGATTATGATGCTGCCTGAAAGATGGCAAATGTTCATTGATCAAAATGGGCAATACATTACAGAATAAAGTTATTTAGTTCCATGAAAAAATTGTCTTTGATTTTCTAAAAAAAATCCGCAATTACTTAGTTGCCAACCCAATATATTTTAATTTTCTGTATAATTTTAAAATACTTTTTTAAAAATTTATTTTTTATCTTTATTTATTTATTTTTTTTTTTTTGCCACCAGAATTGTATTATGTTTATTTAGCGTTTTTCTTTGACATTGTTACTTTGCAAGTTTATCTGATCAATGATAAACTTAAGTATTTTCAAGACTGTATGATATACAGAGAAATAGAATCTTTGAATAGTGTATTCAGATTGAAGAGAGGATTTCATTGTTCCTTTTTAATACACTGAATTATAATTTGATTTTGTGAAATTTACATATTCTGAATTTTTTTGCAAGATTATAAAATTAATTATTTTCTATCCTGAAAAATAATTGTGAAAAAATGTGTGTTAGATTTAAGTTATTGCTTAGTCATATTTAAAAGATCCTTCTTGCTTGCAAGTAAACTCTGAAATATTAAATTATTCTCAGAATTGTTACATTAATTCTACAATCATTGTTGAAAAAACACTTTTTTGAAAAATAATTAAAAAAATTTTACTGTTGTTATTTGTATGATTTTTGTACTTATGATACAATGTAAAACAAATTATGTCAAATTTCAAAATATGATTGTAAACATAATAGTTGAAAATGATAACTAAAAAAAAGGATTTTATTTATTTTGAATTCCTTCAATAAAATTACAGATTCCCCCCCCCCCCCCTTTTGAATATTTCAGTTTCGGTAACTTTATTTAAACTGATACTAATAAAATGTGTTTAAGTTTAAATAAAGATTGCATATACATGTTCTAACCCAATGAAGTAAAGAGATATGATTTCAATTTGTATTAAGAGCAATTCTTGACATGACAGAATTATATGAAGAGGAATTCCATTTTAGAACATTAGGTTGGAATTCGTTTTATTTAGAGAAGCTTATTTTAGTTCTTTATGTTAACAGAATAATGTTTAATAATTCACAAAATATTAATATGTTTTCAGAATGAAATACCAGACTGCTAAGTATTTAACTAGTTTAGGTATTAACATATGAAAGAAATTAAATTTTCAAAAGTTGTGTTTTAACACAATTATATATTAATGACGTATAGCATTGGATACACTCAAACATATGATAAACATTCAAGTAAAGGTTTTAATGTAGTTTAATTTTAGAAATAATAATAATTAAGCAGTGGATTGCTTGAGACACAAAATCAAGGAAAATATATGCAGATTATATCCTTTTTCTTTTCTTCTTAATACAGTTCTAATTAAGAATAAAAGAACTGTTTCTAAACAAAAAATTTTGTCACTTTGGAAAGTTTAGAATTAAAGAATAGTTGATTTTCAAAATCAAAATATACTTTCGATTGGAAATGAATCAGTAAAATTACAATTCTGTTAAAGAGATACAGGATTTTTAACTTTCAAAATCAAGACATACTTTCGATTCAAGATGAATCATATAACAATGGTTTCGAAATAGGAAATGCAGTCTTTTAGACAGTATCAATGCAAGGAATCGTTAAAATTTTATTATTTATTGATGTAATTCAAAAGATCAAGGTGATCCATTCTAAATATCTTTGAAACTAATAAGTAATAAATACTTATCCTGTGATGAAATCTGCTGCTGCCCAATGTTTGGATGCCAATTTTTTGTGGCTTCACATGCGTGAGTGAGATGCTTTTGGGGCAAGATCTTGTCCTTTTGGTTGATTAAAAGCATTTTATTTTTGGGGTTACAGCACACAGATACATCAGAGTATTATAAGAAATACATATAAGACATTTTCACACACAACATGCATACACACACACAACTAGAGGAAGGAGGAAAGTCTTTCTCAACTTCACCACAGGTAGCTTTAGCAGTCCCGTTAAAGTTACAGCCTTGGTGACTGTTAAAATATTTATTTGTAATGCATTCTTCCAACAGGATAAACATCAGGTTAATAGTTTTCTGTCCCTTATATGTTATTTTGCTATGCTAATGTTGTTATGTAATAATTACAGAGTTTCAATATGAAGTTATGTTTAATCTCTGTAATTATTACTTAAATTACATGGATTAAATTGCCAATCATTGAAATCATTAAAAGATTAAATCATTTTTTGTTCCTTCAATTGAGGGATTTAAAACACATGTATTTTATATCCCTCAATAAAATTATAGATATATATCAATTCATAAACTCTGCATGTTTTGAATTTTTATCATAAAGGATTTCTACCTGAAATTTTAATATTTTTAAAATATGTAAAAGGGGAGTAATATAACATTAGTATAGAAATTTGAAAATGTGGCAGATATAACGCAATAATTATTTTAATTAAAATACTCTTTGAGAATGATTATAATGATCATTTTGCATGACAATTCATTTCTATTGTAAGCAAGTAAAATTTTGGTTCTTTTAAATATCTTTCATTTAAAATTCCCTGGTCGAGTAGGTGTAGTTAAAGTGCATTTCTCTCAAGTGCTATAAGAATATTAGTTTTTGTATGAAGTTTGTGGAACGTTTATTGCTGCTAATTTCTATCTTGTACAAGCTCTGCTAACTGCTGCAAATAGGCCTTTAATTCTGAACCTCAGTCAGGTGACACCTTACTGTGCACAGTCAGGCCATGCCTATGTGAGGATTTCGATTCCGACAGATGTAACAAACATGCATCAGCCCAACCACATCTATGCGAATTTTATATTTATGAAAATAGTATATTTATGAAACAAGTAAAATATTTCTCTGACAGGCTTTGAAAATTCAAGAGTTGCTTTTAACTTCTTTTTAATGACCATGTATAGAGTCATTACATGCCGATTGATAGAGTAACAAACTCGTAACTGAGGAGTTGTGGGTTCTGGTAACATTTTTTCAAATAATATCTTGCATTAGAACTAATACTTTAAATCTGCTAGGTATGAATGTTCTTGCATTGGTATAGTGTGGAAGTTAGGAGAGTGGAATGGTGTCTTCCTTGGCACTTCATCTCAGTTTAAAATTATAAAATCCTTCACCCAGAGAATTAGAAATATCATCAAGTGTTTTGTTGCTTCAAAGTGTTATGTAAATAAACAGTCATTGATTATGTATTATTAAAATATGACTCATCTGCTTGCCAGAAATGAAAATAATTGGTATTTCATTTTTTCCTTTTTAAGGGTAAAAATGTACTTGATTGCCTCTTCTGTTGCACTGAAGGTGGTGGTCTACAACGGGAAGAATCGTCAAATGATGTTATAAGGGATCTCAGTGAACCTAAAATTGTTTTCTCTGAATTTAAAGCAACTGTAAGTATGTTCTCATCAGTTTTCATTTTTATGTTGAGCTGTATATATCTGAGAGGTGTGTAATTATATGCATCATTTTTTAAAAACGTATTTGTAATTTAAGTTGGGATAACAAGTTCAGAGATACTGGGCAATGTTGTTTGCAGCAGATGTGAATTGAATAACTATGGGACCACACTCTCAACATTTTAGCTCTCAATTCAGTCAAACTAATTGAAGATCTTTCCTCTGAATTGGTTTGTAACACTTTTGTTCCAGGCTGTATAGAGACTGCTCATGCCTATTAAAAACAGAATGTTTTGTCACCAATTAAGAGTAGTTAAGGTTAGAGATTCAAGAAATTTGAGGGTTTGGGCAGATTTAAACTTTGCTATGAGCAAGTTAATAAAAGAGCTGTTCTCTCTAAACATATTAAAACCGACCAATTTCTCAAGATTTTGAGCTTGATTGGTCAAAAGCAACATATTTCTCTGTGATAAACATATGACATTTCTTTTCTTAGAGAACAGTTACAAAACAATTACAGTTTTATATTACTTAGTTTAAATGTTTACATTATGAATTAGTTTTAAAATCTATTAATATTGTTTTAATTCCATCTCAAAATATTGCATATATTCTTTCATTTCAGTATTGCCGTATGCCTGACAGTGTTAAATCTACTTTTTTGATGGCATTTAGTCCCAGTGGGTAAGTTTGCTTGAAATAAAAAACTAATATTTAAACAATGAAGTTAGTACACATTCATTTAATTTTGATATTTTATTTCTTTGAAAACGATTGAATTAATATTTTTAAATTATCCTTTAACAAAATTTGTAATGCGTAAGAAAATATGAATAACTGCTTGGTTATATGCAATTACAGATATAAGCCAATTTATTTGAGTATAATTAGAAATTTCTTATGATTTTCATTCTGAATTTTAGTGCAGGAAGGATTAGTGTTGCTTTTTAATTACACAACTTGGAAAAGTAAGATGTTAATTCACTGTACCTGCAATAATTTATTTACAACTAGAGCAATTAGTTAATATTTCAAGTTTTCAATATATGAAATCTCTCACAAATGAACTTTTTAATTTCTTCAATATAGTTTTAAGATGGAAGCACAATATTCTAAAAATTAATTGTAAAAATTTCTCTTTATTTAGCTTCATATATTTTTAACTTACCAATCTTTATGTTATTGAAATTATGTGTATTTTAACTTAAAACGTTTGAATCACTGATGAACATTTTTTTATAATGTTGTTTAGAGTGGAATTTAATTTTTTGATTTGTGAGAGATCACCTTCTGCAATCTGGATCTTGAGTGATGTTTACAAGATACATGCATATAGTTAAAATTATACAATACTATTGTCATTCATAGGTTTTTCTTGAGGAATTTGATAACACTGTTTTGGTAGAAATTGGCATTTAATCCAGCTAAGGTCTTATATAACCATAGCAAAATAGTTTTTTTTTACACATAGCAATATCAATTTTGGTGGGGTATCATAGTAGTCTGTCAAACCGCTATTACATTTGTAATAATTCAACTTTTTTTTATTATTGAGTTCTCTCTTCATAAATTCTCTTCCTTTTGACTTTAAAATGTAATGATTTTATTTATATAACAAATAATTATAGATATTTTAAAATTGACTAATCCTTATTCCCATTTCAAAGACAACATGAAAAAGCTTTGAAGTTATGACCAAAAATGACCCATTCACATTGTATTACAGATATGCAAAATCTTCAGAACACAACACATTTTCATCAAGCATCTGCAACCCATGTTGTTCCTACTTGAAATTGAACTGATTCTAAACAACAACCATCACACATCTTACAGAGTTGGATGCAACCCCTTTTAAAATGCATAAGTTATTGAGAGAGGGAATAAACACACTTAGATTAGGGTATAAAATTGGTAATTAAATTGTGATTTGGAAGTGATATATCATTGATAAGAGCTAACAGTCTTATCATGTGGGGGCCAGATTTGGTTGTTTTCGGCTGGGCCTTATTAAGTTGACAACAATTTTATCTTATTTTATATTAAAATGGTAAAAACATTTTTTTTTATCTTTATTGTAAATATTTTAAGAGTATAAAGGTAGACATAAAGTTAAATTTTTGTAATAAATAAATCTTGAAAGTACTTTCAACTTTTGAATAATAATGTTGATTTGAAAATTGTCACATTTACTCCAATGGTTTTTGTTAATTAAGAACACCAATAAAATATTGTTTTGTTGATAATTTTGCTTAAAGTAGAAAATAAAGATAAACCAAACGATTCTGAAATTTTCTGCTGGATTAGTCCAACTTCAAAAATATGGAAATAAAATTATTTTCTTACATTAAAAAATCTGTTCGTGTTAGACCATAGTGTTGAAAATCAATAGAATTAGTGACATTGTCAGAATAGAATAAGGCTAGTAAAAATAATAAATGTCTCTTTGGGTAAAATTTACATTGTTTTTTTATTTGTTAATGATTAGAGAGGTTTAAAACATTCATTTTTGACACTGGAATTTTTTAAATAAATGAAATAGATTATAAGATATTTGTTCCATTGAAAAATGCCTCTAAATATTTCTAAAAAGAGTCGTAACTTTATTAAATAATAAGTTTCAATAATAAAACATGTAGATCTCAATTAAAGAAAATCTGATGAATTCTGCTTTTTAAAATCATTAAATCCAGATTCATTACAAATAATGCGTTTAGACTTTCTTCATTTCTTAAAGAGAAGAAGGTGAATATTTTTTGTGAATTTCTTGAATGAATGTGAATTTTTCCACTCTATTAAATGTTAAAGCTTTCAGTTTTATTATGTTTTTGTGGTAACAGTGACAATAACCATGAAACTCTTTATAAAACTATAGCTGTGTGAAAAATTAAGACTCATTGAAACTATGTATAATATTTAAAATATATTTCGATTGATGTGGATACCTTGCATAATTATATATATATATGTTTGATTATCCAAGTTTTTTGAAATTTTCAAAATGTAATCATCTGAATGTAGAGCAGAATATTTTTTTCTTGTATTTTAAATATTTTTGAATGTTAAAAATGAGTATTTTTGTTTGATGTTGAGAAGAAAAATGTGAATTCAAAAAATTAGTCCCTCAACCAAACAGATTACCAGCTACATCTGTAACTTTTGAAAAATTAGCTATTGTCACTACCACATATGTTCAAATCTCAGTATTATTAACAATCTCTTGCAATTATCAGAATTTATTAACTATAATATATTGATTCTGAAATTCTAAAAAGGGAATCAGGTTGGTGAAAATTGAATGAGTCAACATTCTGACTAAATTTTTAAGAAAATCTTTTGGAAAATGTTTTCATTAGTAGGATATTTAGACAAAGAAACTCATAATTTGTTTACCTTATGTTATCCTATCCTATTCTTACCTTTTACCTTTCAAAATTTGTATAATAACGCTGTTTGTGTTTGTGAATAATATCAATCTAATCACCAAAACACTTGGTTTAAGAATTGTATATTTAATATTTTTGATGATACTCCATAAGCTTAGTATTATAAATATGAAATATATAAATATTTTAAAGATAACTTCATTATATATAAATGATTGTGTTTAAGAATTAACTCTTAAAATTTCATATATTTGTGAGAGAAACATAAACTCAGTAAATGATAAAGTTATTGTGCACAGATTAATTGCCCTCATACACAAAAAGAATCGAATGGATATAATATTGAAAAGAATTTTCAGATGATAAACATGCAAAATGTGAGGAGTAATCTGGAAACGGAAGAATAAGATAGATGTTGGGAAGAACTTAACTATTTTGTCACATACTGTGCTCTTTTTTATGCTCTCCTTAAGTACAAGTATTAATAGCTCTTTTCTGATAAATAGTGATCCCTATTAGATTGTCTAATGTTTGCTTGAAATTCTATGGGGAAATCATATTTTTCAGTTTCAAAATCAAAAAGGAATTGTTAGATAACTTATCAGAAGTTAGGGAATAATCAAAAATTTTACTATCATTATGAAAAAAAATTGCCTCAAATATTTATGTAGCAATCTATATAATTGTTTGCTATTTAAATTTTTTTTTTATTGTCTTAGAGATCTTGTTGCTTCTACACATGGAGATCATAACATTTATTTATCTGAAGTACATACTGGGAGACATATAAGACAATATTCTGGCCATCCTAGGACTCCCTGGTGTATTGTATTCCATCCTTCATCAAGTGATCTATTTGCCTCTGGATGTCTGGGAGGAGAGGTTCGAGTTTGGAGCCTTAATGTAAGATATTCCTTTTCACTTAAACTGTTGAATCTATTGTACATTATTTATATATTTTGTATCTTACAGAACTCAAATTTCTTTATATATTATTGATTTTAAATAGGGTAAAAATAAGAAATGGAAAGTTAATAATGGTTCCGTCATTGCATCAATTGATTTCCATCCTTTGGAACCTATACTAGCAATAGCTGCTGGCAATGCAGTTTATTTATGGATGTGGAAAACTGCAGTATCACCGTATGGTTGTTGTCTTACAGCAACTGAATACGAGAAAGTCAGGTGAGCTCAATTATATGTCTAATAATTCGATATAAAAACCAACGTTTTTATATAGTGGCAAAGTTTATTAGAGAAAATTATTGAAATATTAGTTAAAACTGTTAGTTATTTTTAACTTTAAAATTCACTTAAAAAGAGACATTTGTGACAGTATTAAAAAATTCATAATACTCATAAAATCAAAACATGCATTTGAAAGTTTGTAAGTCATTCTATTAAAAAAAATGGGAACCAGAATTCAGAAAAAATTATTGTGATAAGACATGACGCCAAATATTGGAAACTTTCTTTCTTGCGAATGATTACTGACTAAAAGTCAGCAACCCTTACTATCTCGGAGATTGTAAAGGGGAGATAGTATCTCCCCTTTGCGAGTACAAAAGGTTTACGATAACCTCATGCGGTGTGGGGAGTGCCCGGTACTCCCAGAGGGGGAAAGAAATTTTTCCCTCAATCCTAAAAGCGCCTAGAGGAAAGAATATTTTGACTTATTAAAATTATTGAAATATTAGTTAAAACTTGTCGCAAACGTGTAAATATTGCATTGTTAGGCGAATACGAACGATTCCCAAAATTTCAAAGCTCTAGCTTGATGGGAAGTTGGTTAAATTAACGATCGAAAATTTGATGACACACACACACACACCAAGTGAAATTCAGAAAAACGTTGTAAAAGTGTCCTTGATTTTTGTCTGATGAATGTGCATTTAGCACTACATGTACTAATACAATTTTTGTTTATTTTCCAGATATGTTAAATTTAACAATTCAGGGAATTATCTAATAACTGGCATTTACAATGTGCCTCACCTGACACAAAATCCTAATACTGTATCTCGTACAACTTCTGAACCTCTTCAATCAGCTACAACTTCTGAACCTCTTCAGTCAGCTGCAACTTCTGAACCTCTTCAGTCAACTGCAACTTCTGAACCTCTTCAGTCAGCTACAACTTCTTCCCAGCAAGAAAACCCTGAAGTATGACATTTTGTTCTTATTGTTTTTCATTGTAATTAGCTTATTTTTTAATTTACAAATGTTAAAAAATTTATTTGTTACACATGATATAATTATTTGATGCTTGTATATAATGATCTTGAAGGATAATATTTTTCAAGAAATATTGTATGTTTCATATACATCCATGAAGTATTTCAATTTGAGTTTTTAATTTTGTTTTTCTATTTCTGTATTTTTACTTTTATTGTCATATTGATTGGGTAAAACAACTATTGTATTTAAATTAAAATTTCCTATACTTTTTATGATTTTAGGAAGAACATCCATCGGAAAGAAGTGATGATGTACAAATTATTTCCATGAGTACTCATTCATTAGCGAATGGAAATAATTCTCATAGTTATAATTCTGAGGTGGTTATTTATGAACATAATCTATATATTCAAACACTTATTTTAAATTTTCTCCTTTTGGAAAGTAATTATGAAGCTAGATTTGAATATGAGTGAAATTTGATCTTTATAATTAGTGAACAAATACTTATATATTTAGGCATAAAACACACACCAGTGTATAAAGCATATCTATAATTTCAAACTACATTCCTTAATTTTTTGGTATATTCTTCATCTAACATCCACCCTTTTCTTGATGATGAAACCTGAAATGTACTTTTGCAATTCTCTTCTTTTGAAGTCATTAATTTGAAGTGTTATCCCATGCTCTTGAACAATAATGTGATAAATTAATTAGCAAGGAGAACAATGTTTGTGTTTGGGGGGGGGTAATACATAGTGGTGTTAATAGTTCTGCTAACAGGTTGGGTTATATTCAATGCAGATGTGCTCAAGAATGTTATTCTAGGTTTTTTTAGTAAAGGGTTACACAATTTGGGGTCAGAACAAGCACTTTTGACCCAAATGAATTTGCAGAGTTAAAAATTAGATATTTTCTCTTTCTCCAGTCATTTTAAGCTTTGAGTTTGTAGTGAGCATTGAAGGTGATTTTGCTTTAGTCAAAATATAATTAATTTATCTAGTGTTCCTTATAGTAAAATATGTCTTGGCAAATGAAACAAACACAGTATTGGTTTCAAATGTTGAATCCTTCATTTTGTGAAAGAAAACTGAAATCATGCTGGAAGCAAGGATGTTTGATGTTAGTGAAAGCTCTATATGTAAGCGGAAGAAAATTGAATATGAGCAAAAACTATTCTAGTTAAAACTACACGTCTCGAATAATCTCGCCTTATGCAGTGCTCTTCTGCGTAGTGGATGGTACAAAATTAAAAGTCCATGGTTATTTTTGTGAGTAAGACAATGCTGAAATGTAATTTGCCAAATGGTGTTTCCATTCATGTTCACAAGAAAAGATGCATGGACAGACGGAAATGATGCAAAATTGTGGGGAAGAAATGTATAGCAAAAGCATCTTCCATAAAAGCAAAATACTTAAAGAATCCAAAAAGTAGTTTAGTTTAGGATTTGTTTTGATACAATCTAATAGATAATACGAAAAATTTGATGGAAGAGTGTTACTCGGACAAGGCAATTATTCCAGATGGATTAACACCAGTAGCTCAGGATTTAGACGTGTGTATTGCTAAGCCATGCAAACGAAATTTAAAATGACAGTTAATGTTAGAAGATGAAAAAACATTGTTAAATGCATCATCCCAGTCTTGAAATAGTGTGAGAGTGGATAATAAAAGCGAGGAATGAAAAATTAAATCCGACATATATAATTAAAAAGTCATTTAAAACATGTTTTATACCTGACAATCTAGATAGAGTGTAGTAATTTATTTATGAATCTAAGTAACAGTAAGCATAAAAAATCAGAATTAGATGCACCTGAGTGAATATGATGAGCTTTTTATGTTTATATGATAATGAAAATTATATGTTCATAAGACAGTTTGTAGATACAAGTAGGAATCTAATTTTTTATGCTGATCTTTTCCTTATTTTTAAATCTTATCATTTTTATATCCAGCTTGTAACAATGTACATGTAGATTTCAATATTATTATTATTTTTTTTTAAATGTGTGTTATATGCCTTAATATAGGGTGAATGTACACTTAAGTTAACCAGTTACGACATGCACGAATTTTTAAAAATTTCATATTGAAAGCAATGGGGGTTTCTTTCTTTATTCATTTTATGTGTAATTTTGTTGAATAATTCATGACCTATATTAGACACACAAATAATAATGAAGTCAAATTAATTTTAATAAATGTAATATTGAGGTTTTTGCATATTTATGGAATTTGAAAAATAGTCTATTTTCTTCATGCTTTATTTCCTTTTATTTTGCTTGAAGTTAATAAATTCATTTTAATTATAGCAAGGTTCAGTTTTCTGAAAATAATAATCAAATGATATAACAAAATTTAATGTAGTTCATAAAAAGTTTTTTAGATACATAAATGGATTGTTTATTCAAGTTTATCAATATTTAATATTGCTTTTTCTCCTGTTCAATTTTTAGTTTCCTAATTCACTCAAAGATTAACATTAAAAGTCTTACTTGCTAGCATCTAAATTTTTTATTATGCAAGTATTAACTTCTGAAACTTTTTTATTTATAAAAGTAAGAAAAAATCTCCATTTTTATTATTTTAGGAAGGAGATGTATATGATGTAGATGATGATGATGATGATGATATAGAGGTTTTATATACAAGTACTCCTACAGAAGGGCAAAATGATCATCCTAATTATAACAAGGTTGCATGTACATGTACTCCTTCATCAGAAGGGAAAGATAATCATCATAAATATAACAAGGTTGCGTATGAATTTTTTTTGTTTTATCTATTTTTTTTTTCTACCTTAAAATTATGAAGCTGATTCTTAATTGTAGTGTTGATCTTTCCTAATTAGTAAACAAAAACGTAAATATGAACTTAGGAAATAATAAATATACTGTTGATTTTTTTTATTAAGTTTGTTATAAAATTAGTATTAAAAATTGTAATTCCACACTCCCTTTTTTACATTCATAATATATATTTTATTTATGATTTTATATAATTTTTTGAGAAGAATGTTTTATCTGTGCAATTTCAAATGTCAAAATTAATGCAACAATTAATTATCAAAGAAGCAGTTGCAAATTTATACTATTGTTAATATCTAAGTTATTATGGGTTTTGAGTAATATGTTTTTTCTATGCTATATTTTCTTTCATATTATTTGAAATTTGAAATACACTTGAATTATAGTAAAACTCATTTTTGCAAAAACAATGATTAACCGGGGGGGGCCTGAGAACTTATAAAAATATTCATTTTAGAAGGGCAAATGAAATATTTCTTTTCAAGTTTACAATTTTTTATTTTCCTAAACTTAAAATTTTTTAAGTCTTATTATGCAATGGTATCCAAATTATTTATAACATTCTTTAAAAAAAAATTCTATTTTAAATTTACAATAGATTAAAATTAACAAAAATTCTCATTGCTTTTATAATTCCAGGAAGAAGGCTCATGTGATACAAGTGATGATATACAAATTATATATCTGAGTGATAGTAATTCCTCTTGCAGTGATACTGAGGTGATTATTTATGAATTTTATATCTTGCATTCTTTCTAAATTTTCCTTTCTGCTTAAAATTTTTTAATTTAGAATAATATTGAAATTTGTTTTTCTTTATGAGCAGATAGGAAATTACGCATTCTGGTGAGATAATAAACACAAAATCTATGTGATATTATAAGAAATAGTTTTTTAATTTAATCAAATTTGATGCATAGTGGCCTTATGTCATGGGATATTGGAATGTGGAATGAAAACATTCATAATTTTCGAATTTCTTGACATTACTAATTTGATCAATTGCAGCACACACCTGGCCCATCTTATTTCCTGGATGGTTCAAATAAGGAGTGTGATCATATTGAACACAATGAATAGTCATAGTGTCAATGAGACTGTTTACGAGTGCATGTGATAACTTTTCTTATTTTTTTAATGCAGTGCTGGTCCTGTGAATGAGTTGACATTTTACATTGGTCTGGCTGTTAATATTTTTTGTTCAACAAACCACTCTTAGAATAAGGTGCAATCAATGAATTCCTTCTCTAGTGGATCTTTTTGTGAGGTATGGTTTCTTAACGGAAATGTAGCAAGTTTCTGTCTTTTGCTCCTGCTTTGGCTCTTTGCCATAAAACCCCACTGTCACTTACTCACTCTTGTCTTGTGTTTCCAATGACCATCATGTAGCCTAGCTGTTGTTTATTAAATCTGTCATGGTTTGGTCTTCATGTTTTTGTGTATTTTAATTGTGTGTGATTTTAATGTGTATGCTTCAATGTTTCCTGACTGCAGAAACTGTCAGTTGCTAGCAGGCCACTAATGAGGGAGGAAATGTAAGGAGCATTGTCAGATTTTCATATTTGACAAAAGCTAGAAAAATTTGTGCAATGCAGTTGCATTAAAATTTATGTAAAACTTTGTGATTCTACAGTGGAAGTGGCATAATTATTGGGAGAAGGTGTGACAGTCAAAAGTCACTTGAAGGAGATTAGTATTAAGATTGTATCTCTCTTTGAATATGAGTATTTCTATGAATACAAATCTGGTATTATTTTTAATACAGTGGTGCATATGTAGGTCCTGTATTGTTTCAGAACTCAGGTTAACTTTAAAACGGATTAAGCACACTACGAGTGGGTGTTTAATCCCCCCGTTACCACCATTAATATCCATGAACATAAGTGATGCATTGAATTTTAAATACTATGAGTAGATATGAAAGAAAAAATTATTTAAATACAGTTTCATTGATTAGTGGTTCTTTCCAAAAATGTGTTTATAGTAATTGCTCAAACATTTTTACCAGCAGTACCACACGTGCATTGACTCCTGTGTTTAGCGGTAGAATGTCCGTTGTGACTCTACATGTAAAAGAAATAACTTTCCATCCTTGAAATAGATAGGCATTAATGAATCATATTGCCTTTCTACTTCTTTGCTTCGATATGAAGGCAACATGACACAGGCTACTACAGAACTTGATGAAAGTTCTTAATTGTAGTATTGGGAAGAATTATTGAAAATTACCAAGCAATTTTTTTGTTTTATTGTTAGTGCATTCTTGAAAGGTTTGTTTAATATTGGTTTTTATTCGGCTAAAAATCTATAATGTGACTGTTAATCTTCTATTATTATCTGATGTTGTACTTGGGAGTCCATATTCTAAGTGAAATTCTAAGTGAAGCAATGTATTTATTGCTTTGTTCATTTTATTAATTTATACTTTATATTGTTTAAAACCTTTAATGTCAAAAGAAATAACTTATTTCAGGAAACAAATGAATTTCCAAATTTACCATCTGTAAATAATAATGGGGAAACATCAGCTTCACAAGAATGTGTAAATATCACTAAACGTAAAGTAAGTATTGTTTCAAGTAGTTGTAATTTTTTATGTTTTTTTCCTAAAGTATAAATTTCCATGCCTTGTATTTCAAACTGCATAGCCTTGCTATAGTCATTACCACTAAATTAGCCTCTTAATTGTAGGATTTTCAACAATTATTGAAAGTATATCAAAACAATTTTCTCCTTTACTATTATATGCTAGTGTAATTTCAAAGGCTTGTTCAAAATTTGTTTTTATTTTGCTTAATCTTTAACCCTCCAAGTGTTATACTTTTTTTGTGGGAAGCTATTCTTAAAGCAGTCTACTTAAGACAGCCGCAGTTTGCAAAAAAATTTCTCTTTTCTTTCACAACATCTTTTAAAAAGTAAGATGCTTCTATTCCTTCTCCCTATTAAGATGCAGGCAGTTGGCAAAATCCCCATGCAGAGGACAATTTTATTATTGAGGTTGATGTTTTTGTCTGTTAGAGGAAATTGAGTGATTACTCATTCACAGCAGTTGAGTGGCATTGTCTGAAGGTCCGTTTCGTCATTTGGGCTTTGGATGCCCACTTGGAAATTATTCGACAATCCAATGAATCTCAATAAAACTACAAACAGATAAAAAAAATAAAAATAATGTTTGAAAAAAAAAATTGTGTTAAATGTTGAAAGTTTTTGTTTGCTTTAAACTAAAGTATTCCCCCCCCCCCCACCCGTCATTTAAAAAAAAGTATTTTGATTTTGGTATCACGATTTGAGCCAGGATATAGCACCCTATATTCATTGTCGAATATGAAACCATGAAAACTCAACCACATTTGCATATTTTTAAAAAATAATGCTTAGTACTTTGTCGGTTTCTCTAGATTCATACAATCTATCAATGGTGCTTCCAAAAATATATTTAGTATTATCCATGGCCTGTGATTAGCCATATTGTAAGGTAACCAATTTTTTTTAAGTTAAAAGAGTACAAATGGCATATCGTTGTATACGATAATTAGATTTTTAAAATAAAAACTGAGCTTTCTCCAATAACATTTTTAATTTAAAATATCATAAAGAGTGATTTTCATATTTTTAATTGATATAAATTTTAATTATTAAGATTACGGTTTTCTGTTGAATGATTTTTTTCGGTGTAACTCTAAAATTTTTCTTGCATAGAGTTTTCACTTCAGAACAACTTGCACTAAGCAAAAATAAAATTTGAATTCAATATTTTAAATATTCATGGAACTATAAGTATTTATGGTAAATGATTTTTAATAGTATATGTGCAGTACATAAATATTGTTTTTGTTATTTTAAATGGCGATTTTCATGGCAGCTTATATAAATTTTCTAGTTTTGGTTGAGATAGTGAAAAATGTCCCAATTTTAATCATCTGTACTTCAGTTATCCTCTAACTGAAAATAAATGTTGAGAGATTTTACACAAATGAATATTTTTCGAACTTGAATGTTTGAATAATTTGTTACCAAAAGTATCTTTAAAAATATACTGTTGACATTTATGGATATAAACAAATATAAAGGCGCATACAAGCTTTTAATTATTAATTTTTTGAATATTCAAGTTTAAAAATTTAAATTTGATAGGAAACACTCATATATATCCTCTTTTAAGGAAACTGAAACTCGACTGTTTTAAATTAGGATATATTTTGGTAATTTAACAAAAAAAAAAAAAAAAAAAACTACTGATTAGATGCAAGTTGCACTGAACACCTGGCTTTGAAATTATGAAAATACATATGGATTTGAAAAAGTTTGATTTTTTTTTCCAGTTGTTATTTTTATCAATGCATAGTAATTTTATCTGTGTAATGTAGTACAGAAACTTTATTATTCATTTGTAATAGTTTGAAAGTTTAAAATGTTTCTAATTTGAAAGCATTCATATTTTTTGACACTTAATAATGAAATAATCATTATTTAAAGAAACTGAAAGCATTGATAAAATTAAAATAAATGAAACGATTGAAGAGATACATTGTTTTTATATATGCTTTTAAACTTAAACAAATATTTATTTAGCAATATTTTTAGAGATTTAAAAATATTTTATAGAAATTAAATTCCATTTGATAATTTTAATGTGAATTATAACACTATGCACAAAAAGGCAAAGTAATTTGTCCAGCTACATAAAATAACAGATTTGCCACAATTTGCTTCAATTTAATAATAAAAGTGAGTATGCAATCAATTTTATTCTTCAGTGTGGTTTTTTGGTTCATTTGAGTAATTGGTTTTATCATGGAAACTGTGCATCCATCAAATAATGCATTTAATTCAAACACACAAATAAATAAATAAAACCTCAAGCCAATCTGACATATAGATACTTACTGATGCCCTGTACACTTAAGGACAAGGATCACAAATTCTCCCCTCTTCCCCTTTGAAGGAATGCCTCAACCCTAAGGGTACAAGCAGGGTTCCTTAATTAGCCATAAAATTTCCTGTCTATACTTAATTGTGTCCCCGCAACTCTCCCGAATCATCTATCAAGATTTTAAATCTTTAAAGAGGGGAAAGTAATTTCAAAAAATATGCAAGTAAAACGAACTTAAACTGCGCCTGTGAAGGCAAAAATATGTTGACCACTTTTGGCGATTTCACAGTCATACAGAATTATGCACTTGGTACTTAATAATCATCTGTCACTCTCTGATGCTGTACTTTGGAGTCCTAAATCAAGCAATGTATTGCATTATTCATTTTATTAATTTATAATTTATCTTGTTTAAAACCTTTAATGTCCAAAGAAATAACTTATTTCAGATGTCCAATGAATATCCAAATTTGTGGACTACAAATAATGGGGAAACATCAATTTCGCAGGAACATGTAAATGTTGCTAAACGTAAAGTAAGTATTGATTCAGGTAGTTATATTTTTTGATCTTGTTTCTTTCTTTTCAACTGCAAACATTTTCATGCCTTAT
>BMAW01070423.1:57671-83307 GCA_019974015.1 Nephila pilipes | reverse complement strand
TATCTTAAGATTTAAAGTTTTTTACAGAATTGTGATTATAGTAATTGCTCAAAATTATTCCACCAGCAGTACCACATGTGTGGCAGGAATGCCTTCATGTTTAGTTGTAGAATATCCATTGTGACTGTATATGTGCAAGAAATTATTTCCATCCTTCAAATAGATCAGTAATAATGCATCATTTTGCTTTGTTATAGTCATTACCTTCAAATTAGTCTCTTAATTGTAGGATAAAAAACAATTATTGAAATTCTACCTAAATAATTTTTTGTTTTATTGTTAGGTGTAATTTCGAAGGTTTGTTCAATATTTGTTTTTATTCTTGGAATCGATTTGATCTTTATTCATTTGTCACTATCTTATGTTGTGTTTCCACGTGCATATTCTAAGTCAAGCAGTGTATTTGTTGCATTGTTCATTTTATTAATGGATATATTACATAGTTTAAAACCATTAATATTGAAAGAAATAACTATTATTTCAGAAGTCCAATGAATTTTCAAATTTACAAATTGTAAATAATGGGGCTACTTCACAAGAACGTGCAACTATTGATACACCCCAAGTAAGTATTGATTCAGATAGTTATATTTTTTATTGTTTCTTTTCAGATGTAAAAATTTTCATGCCTTGTATTTCAAATTGTCTTAATTTGATTTTTAAATAGGAAATAATAGATTCAATTATTGTTTATTAATGTCAAACTTAGAAGCAACTCAAGGGCTATAGGTGATAAACCTCAATAACTTTGAAGTTTGGTCAAACACCGAGGACTCTTAAATGCATGAAGGGATGAATGAAACTGAAAAGTATTTTAGGTTTTAAAAAAATTATTGTTTAATCAAATGCTCTAAGTTTCCCCTCAGAAAATTTCAGTTTTTTTTTTATTACTATTACAGTTTTAGAAAACAGGAAGAAAATCTATAAGTTTATGGAAAATATTTTTCTGAACAACTTTTCTTTATTTGAATGTTTTAAAAATTTCAAGAAATGTATTACAATATTTTTTTCATTTTATTAAGCACCCATAAAATATATTTTTAAAATTAATTTTACTCCAAAATAGCATCCCCCCCCTTTTTTTTCTTCTTCTATGAATGGAAAACTTTAGAAGCTGTAAATCATTTTTAATTTAGAAACTTATTATTGATATATTGCAACAATTAACTCTGGAAACTAATTGCTGTAAAATTAGAAAAAAGTTAAACTTTATGAAGGAAATTCGATATTTTTGGAAGACATTTCAGAAAACAAACAAGTTTCATAAGAACTGATTAAAACAAATAATTATTTATCTGATTGAATGTGGTAGTGAGCATATTACTTTGGTTTTATGGTATAAATATGAAAACTTTTTAAAGGTATATATATATATATAATGGTGCCTTTTTTCTTCTTTTTTTGGTTTGGAAAGTATTAAATTTGATATTATGTACTGCAGTTTTATAATAAATCATTTTAGTGTTCATTAGAAATAGAGAAAAAATTTGGGAAAATTCTGCTTTTTTTAATGTTTATAATATTTCTTAGGAAATATTTATTCTATTTCAGCTTTTTTGTTTTTTGCCTTTGTACCTTAAGATATGATTTTCAAATTTCGGTTGTATTTTCCAACAATTTATGTAAGTTACACTTACACAATTGTGTATATAATGTAATATTTGATTATATTGAGGTGGCTTCAATTTTGCACATGCAGAGAAGAAATACCAATGTAATTCATTACCTGTAATACCTCTAGTTGTCCTTTTATACTTATCTGAGAAGAGTTTTCTTTGAAGGCTTAGTCATACCTTTCGTGTAGTTGGGGCTGATGCATGTTAAATCTGTTGAGGCTAAAAGTCCTCTCAATGGCATGGTGTAAACGTTGGGAGTGAAAGGAGCCAGCTCAGGTTTTGTCTTCATCACTTAACCTAGTGCTAAAAATATTGTAGTTGAAAAGGAAACATTAATCAGAAGCAACTTATTCATTGCTTTTTGAGGAAATAGGTATATCTTGTCATAAATTTTTATGATGCTTTTGGATAAAATATTAATTCTTTTAAAAATGAGGAATAGGGTTTTGTAAAAAATTAGATATTTACATGTGTGACATACAACTAAATTCACCTGTACATTTTTGGTTCTTATTTAGAAACTATATATGGGGAAAAAATGAAAGTACAAAAACTAAAAATTTATCATAACTGGGAAGCAAATGGTGAATTAAAATTGATAGGATAACAAATTAATTCATGATGCTTTGTGTTGCTCAGTGCTTATATGTTCTTAAATTAATGGTAAATATTTTTTGTAATTTTAATTTGTAATTTTTGTTAGGCATAATTTGTGCCATTTAATTTAATTAGGAAAGAATTAAATTTTTTGTAAAATGAAAGGTTTATTTAATGCCTCAAAAGCAGAATGTATGTATAACTGTAGAATAACAGTTGAATAAATGTTTCTATGTAACCAAAAAAAAAAAAAAAAAAATTACAAAACCTAGAGAACCTGAAGTAATTCTAGAAGAGGCTGAGAAGCTTAAAACTCTTCTTAATAGTAATGAATCAATAACTTCCTGACAGTAGGTACCACAGTTGCATTGAGCATTAAAACAGCCTGAAAGATATGACAAAAATCCCTTTCAAGTTTATGAAAAGTGTAAGAATTCTATCACTTTAGAGGTGTGTGATGACTTGAAAATTTCCTCTCTTGTTCAGTCTTTGCTTTTGTAGTTAGGACATAATGTGATAATGTTGTTGAAAATGTATTATCTTTATTTATTTACTTATAGGATGGTAACATTAATTATTAAAGGTTTTTAGTTGTTTTTTTGTTTTTGATGATGGCTACATGTATTTGGATTCTAAAATGGAATGATTTAGGTTAAATGTTTCCATTGGAAAAAAGTTCTTAGCTTCGCACAAAAAGAAGGGTGAATGTCATTAGGCAGCTTTAGCATTTTTTGGTTTCCGCAACAGGACATTTGTGAAAAATCATTGTTTCAAGCCGTTAAAGGCTTTTAAAAAGATTTGAAATATATTGCCCCTGAAATCGATGTATCAGCAAGTATTATAATAGTAAGATTAAAGAATCTTATTTTGAGCAGAGAAATACAAGAAAGATCCAGAATTTGTACAAGATCTTTTAGTAAATGTTGTTTCAGAAAGAAAATTACAAGCTGGAAAAGATTTAAAAAAAAAAAAAAAAAAGAATTATAGAAACATAAACTTGAAGCTGAAAAAGATATAGAGTTGGCAAGAATATAATCTCAAAATAGAGGTGAGCCATTTACTTTAATTATACTTTTGATTTGAATAATTAAGATTGGAATTTAGGCAATTTTGTGATGATAATATGGGTTGGTTCCCAGTTTGGAGTTAATTTGAACAGAAACATAAAGATGAGGATATTGCTCTAAAAAAAAAATTTCAATATTTAGATAAACAACAATTTCTGGTTCCCTTGCAAGGAAATTAGTCAAAAGTTTTCCACCAACTGGCACCAATGATCAAAAGGCAATAGAGAGTTTACAATCACACTTTGGTTGAGAGATATTTTAGAAGAGGTATGCACTAGAGAGTTGCTTAAATTAATAATTTCTGTGTAAATAAGGAAAAGTTTCTTTAACTTCATTGCATGATAAGCTTGAGTCTCTTATGTGCATTAGAAGCGTTAAGTGTAACTACGGATAAAGTGCATCCATTTTACATGCTATGGTTGAATTCTTTTTTCCAGCTGTTTTTTTAAAGGCTTGGAGCCAGTAATATTTCTGATATTAACACTGATGTGAAAAAAAGGTTGATGAATTTGATGCAATTTCTGAATAAAAGATGAAGAAAGAATATGTTTGGCTGTATACTGTTTTGGTTTAGGAAAGGGCCAGCTTACTAATGACTACTTCAAATAGAGATGTGTAGAAATCGTGCTTTTTTTTGTGATGGTAGACATTCAAGTTTAGATTGCTTTTGTAGCTCAGAAAATGAGGATTGGAAAGACAAAAAATTTTCAAAAGAAAAATGTTGCTTTGTATGTTTATCTCCCTTCCCCGCAGTTAAGAAATGCCAAGCAGGTTTTAAAGTATATAGTATGTTCTAAAAATCATTTTCCTTTAATGTGTGATATGCTTGATTAAGAAAAAATTTCTGTAGTGCGATAAGAAGAAAACTTCTCAGAAAATGATGTTAATATATGACCAACTTTAATAAAGACAATCCAAAGATATTTCTTCAAACTCTGAAAGCTAAATTGATATCTGATAGTAAACAGAAAATTAGGAGTTTGTTTTTTGATTCTGCATGTTGCAAGTCTTATATTTTGAAAAGTTTTGCTCTGAAAAAATGGTGTGTGCCCTATTTGGTGGGGTTATCACTAGTGAGTTCAAACATAATTGTTGTAAAGTAAAATTGAGAAATTTGTACTGCAATTTTAGTTGTAATTTGGAAGTTCTGGATCAATCTACCATTTGTGAAGACATAAGATAGGTTTTTAAAGTTTCCTGCATAAATGAGTTTGAAGAAAAAAAATAATCTAACTGACATTAGCGACAATTGTGAAGCCATCGATATTCTCATTGCAGCTGATGTCATGGGGAAATATTGACTGGCAAAAGAAGTCTTATCGTCAGGTCTTGTGCCTGTAGAAACTTATACTTAGGATGGACATTAATGGGTAAAGTACCACAGGAAAAATCTTCAGAAGAAAATTTAACAATGACAAGTGTTATCATTATTTGTTGTGAAGCTGAAATCACAAATCTGTAGAAACTTTAATTTGATCAAAATCAATGATTCTGTTGACAAATAATCCAAGTACTAGATTGATCATCAGATCAATCATTTTCTTAGAAACGGTGACAGTTAATAAACATAGCTGATATGAGGTTTGTTTACCAAGGTCTGATAAGTCACCTTTGCCTGATTACTTGAACTTGATGAAGATAAGGCTTGGCTACACTAAAACAGCAATATTACTCCAATTTGTCCAGTGTTTGACGCTTCAGTTAGCTTAGCAAACTATCTATCTTAAAACCAGTGCTTCAAATGTGGTTCTAATCTTATTGAGCTCATATCAGATGTATTTTTTCAATTCAGGGAGAGAGAACTAGGCATTATAGCTGATATTAGGAAAACTTTTTTTGAATAAATATTTGTAAGGAAGACAGAGATTTCTTGTAGTAGGAAAATATGGAACAAAATAAATTGTGAGTTTTTTGCCACACAGGAGTTGTTTTTGGTGTGGAATGAAATCTTTTCTTTTGATGTCAGTCATTGAGTACCATATTCAAAAATATGAGGGATTTCAAAATTGTTTTCAAGGAAATATTTAGTTTCTATGTTGACAATGCTGTATCTAATTTTGATAATAAAAGTCAATTGCATGAGTTCATTGCCAATTCTAAAACCTTGATGACAAAAGATGGTTTTGATCTTAGAGAATGGGAATGGTCTGGTGACTGTGAAACTAATTAAAGGAATGAAACTTGAGTATTAGGTCTGATTTGGAATAAAAAGTTGGGCACCTTGAAAATTAACATGAAATGGTTAGACCAATAACATTAATATGGGAAAAGTAACTAAAAGAAGCATGTTATCTGTAGTACATAAAGTATTTGATCCTTTTGGATTCTCCTCATCTGTGATGTTTTGTCCAAAAATGCTGCAAAAGGCATGGAAATTTGGCAACATTTGATGAAATAACCAATGGAACTTTATAAAGAGTTTCTACATTGGTTTCAAGAACTGAAGTGTTTGTCTGATGTACAGATATTCCCAAGTCTGTTCAAGCATCTTCAGAAAATATATGTAGCTGTGCTATTCATACATTTGTTGATGGAAGGAAAGATGCATATGCTGCTGTAACATTCCTTAGACTAGAAAAGAATGATCAAATGGAGCTATTTCTACTTGCAGCTAAGTCTCAAGTGGCTCCTTTAAGAGACAAAATATTCCAAGAATGGAATTCTTTTATGGCTGTGATTGGAGCAAGGCTACCAAATTTGGTTGTTAAAGCTCTAGGTTGGAGAAATTTTGTGACTTATTGCTGGAGTGATTCTACTACAGTGCTTGCATAGATATTGAGGGCTGAACATTAGTCTGTCTTCTTTAGGAATAGAGGTCAAGAGATCAAGAGAACAAATAATTTTACAATTAATTACATGATGTAAATAATTTTCAACACCTACAGTATGTGGGCATCTAAGACTTTGGACTAGTTTTCTCAACACATGCCTTAAATCCATTGAACATTTACGAGCATGTCTTTTTTACCTAAGAACAATTTTGAAAAAGGGATAATTGAAAACCATTATGGAATAATGGTAAAATTCTCACCTGAATGAACAAAAAATTGGTGGTGATAAAATTCAAAAAAAAGCAGACCAAATATTAATTACTACCTTTTTCACTTTATTTTTGTTTATCAGTATTGGCGATTTGCTTTTTTGACACATGTAGTTTGATGTACTTCTATTTATAGGGATTTATTACTTGCATTTAAATTAAATGTTTATAAGTTATTAAATTCTACTTGAATAACCTCTTAATTCTGTAATTTTTATACATAAGTCGATATATATTCAATATAAAACATTTTATATTATAATTTATACATTTTACTCTCACAGTATGCATCCTAATGTAAACATTTGACTCATACAGCAACTAAATTTTCTGGGATTGTATCTAGAAAGGGGTTTTGAAAATGAATATCTGGGAACAAATTATTACCCAAGAATCTTTTAATTTTCAGAAATTTAGATTTTTTTTTTACTAGTTTTTGTCTAATTTCTGTGAGAAATATCAGTTTTATTTATCTTTACAAGATATATATTTTTCCATGAATCTGAGAAATAGTTATAACACCTTCCTTAATTTGGGATTGGATAATTTTAAAGATAATGATTGAGAAATGCCAACTATACACACACATTCCTTCCTGTCATGAACAATTTTTTTCTTTTCAACAAACAATTTATTTCCTGTTAGATTCTTTTTAAATCTATACTAATGTTTGAAGTGCCAAATGGAAGATAAAAAGTAACAAAAATAGGCTCAATGATTAGGAAATTAGAATAAGTATGATATCTAGCAGGGGGGGGGGGGTTTTTCAAGGGGGATCAAGGGAATTTTTTTAACTATGTTCCTCTTTCTTCCCATCTTATTTATGCTTGTGGCAAATCACTCCTTCTTCCAAATTCTTGAGCCATAACTCAGCCAAATACAACTTAACTCTAAAAGTCAATAACCTACACAAGGATACACCAGTCAAGTCTTGCACAACTATTTATTTGTCAACTTTGTAATATAATGTCTAAGAAATATTTGCTCTCTTTGCTGACCCCTTGGATTAATTCACCTAGTCAACTATTATTGAATTAATACTCTCTTACCAAAACCTTTCCTGTTGAACTTGTCTTGATTTCTCAAATCTTCTGCGACTGCTATTGCCTTTAACAACTCTTGATATCATTCTCGCTTGTAAGGCATATACTCAGCACTATTCCTACTCGTTCTCTATCCACTAAACTTCCTTTTGCTTATATACTGTCATATCTAAGTTCACTTTATTTCTACCTGCCTCTAATTTGTATAATATTTCATTTTGGTTTGGGAAGAAATTGTTTATTTCGTGCAATCTATCTTAATTAAAGTCCCCAAGGTTAGTGAAGAGAAAATCGCAAATAGCCCAACATCACATGCTACAGCATTAGTATTGGATGCAACCAAGATTATCATATTTGAATGTTTGCAGACAAGACATGTGGTCACAAGCTCATGGCTGGCTTTATTGTTGAGTTGTGGGTTCGAGTCCTGATTCTACTAAAGATCCTTTGTATAGCTAGGCTGGAGTGTGTTAAATCTGTTGAAGCTCAATATCCTCAAAGTTCATATGGTGTGGAGATGGGGATTCAGCTTGAGTGTGTCTTCTGCATCACTAGAGCATCTGTTAGATCTTATAGCACCTTGACCTAATTATATGTTAAGATTTTGCCTTAATTTTATTTATGCTTTAAATTAATTTTACCTTAATAATAATAATATATATATATATATATTAGAAATCCTTAATCTTAATACACACAACTTTTTTTTTTACACAGTAGATACATTCCTTAGAAAACCACGCAAAAAATCGTTAAAATAAATACATGCAACATATGGTAAATTTCGGGATATGTTCCACAATTTTAAAAAATCGTGTAAGATGAAAAAACTCCAAATATTTCTCCAAAAAGCTGTGCTAAAAAAGTAAGAATTAAATCCATGTTAAATATTTGTAAAACAAAAACAATTCTGGACCTTTCACTACACATATTAGTTCCATAGGTTACTCGTACAATAATACACTTACTCAATGGACTGTATGAAATAAATCTCTTTAATGATTCACAAGACACCTGCACATGGTCCCTTCACAGATAGGTTGTTTTACCATTTCACTTACATACGAGACGAGCGCTTCCCGCTCTTCTCTTCAGTTACGGTTGGAATCAACAGTTATGTTCCTTATTTACATGTGGTGTGGTGATAGCACATGCAAGTGTTAACAAGTTCATTTTTATTACGAAAAAAATTAAATTAGTTATGCAGAGAAAATCCATTTTATAGGTACATACAACATAAAAATTCAAATTGAGATTAGGAATAAAACTAGTAATAACAACTATTCATCACTACTTGATAACACGCATGCACATTTATTACGAACTAGATCAGAAATGCTATCATCAGTAAATGTATCAGACATGTCCAGCACAACTGAAATGAAGAATTTCGTTCATTCTTAATGGCCTCTCTTGGTTTCTTTGCTGTTACAAAGTCCGTTATTAGCTACTTTTTTTTTTTCGTTTCTCATGTTTATATAGTTCTTGAAATCCTATTACACAAAACTTGAGATTACGTTGAAATTTTAATGCATGCTCCATGTCAGAATCATAAGAAAATGTTGTTCCATACTTGCAGCAAATTTCAAGTCCTTGTAAATTATAAATCAGCTGTTAATAGCTGAACTTCGACTTCGTCATTATCGACTTGAATTATTGAAATGAAAAAGTACATAAAAATTTGTAAAAAAAAAACATCGTAGATAACAGAAATTGTGATTTTAAGGATATATTTCAAGTTAATAACATGTTAAAATAATTTTTTTAAAGTTAAGCGAATGAATATAATGGAAACAGGGACATGATGAATTTCCAGTTTGGCTGGAAGCCGAAATGCTTTGTTCCAGTTGAAGTACAATGAAATAAAGAAAAAAAGTGATTATAAAATACGGGAATTCATTGTAATGTGTCGGCGTAAACTTACCGTCTTCAGATTACACTGTCAAAATTAGAATTTAAAAAAAAATTGTGTGTGTGTGGGGGGGGGTTCATACTAGAACAAAAAATTTGTGAAAATGTATATTGGTGAACCATGTTATTTCAAAATCCTGTAAAAATAGAGTTGTGTGTATACATATTAGAAAGTTATGCATTTTAATTTTTAACCTTATAAGTATGCTAAAATATTTTTTTTAAATTCAAGAAACATTATTTATTCATGAATTTACTCTAATTTTATTATTTGTTGGTTAATGTATTATTTAAAAATATGTTTGTGAGGCTAAAAATATGTTAATCATTAGTCGATTCTTTTATCAAAATTATATTACTAAGCTTTTTTTTTTTTTTATATATATATAAAGCCTTTTGACATGACTTTTCCTGATGATGATGACCCAGATATTGAAATTATTGGTGCAGTACTTAAAGCTGGTGAGAAAAATCATGAAAGTGCAGATATTATTTGTGAATTCGCTTTTATTAAACCACCTACAAAAGAAAAACAGAATAGTGTAACTCCCTCATCAAAAGGAATGAAAAGAAAGAAAACTCTTGAGCAGCAATATGCAAAAGAAACATCAAAAAGACCGAAATCAGTGCATCACATTCGTAATGAAAACCATGTTGCGATGTGGGAAAGAAGAGGAATGCATATTGTACCAAGGGAAAGAATAAGAGCCTTTTCTCCAGCTGTTGATAATATTCATATATCTATTGATCCATTTGCATTTAACGTTAGAAGATTGGAATCCATGTTCTCCACCATCGATCAACGTCTAGCAGACTTTGAGCGCTTTTCTATTCCGTCTTTGGAGGTTCTGCTTTTCCCTTATTTTGATAGAACTGTGCAATCTGAGTAAGTTTTTTTTAAGTTTTCATTCAAACAATTATAATTAATCATATATATATATATATATATATATATATATATTTAGTAACATAAATATTATCTAAATTTTTAGTTATGTAAATACAATGCTTTTTATTTTTTAAGTATATCAAGCTTTTTTAACTTGTAGCTATATTGTTAAAATACCGCTCCCATAAGGTTTATTGGTGAAATGTACAGAATGTATGTTATTTTGATTTTGTTTTATATAATTCAGTAAAAAATATTTTTAATATGAAGCTAGATAAGAATTTTAAATTTATTGAAGTAATACACTTATATTCTTTGACATATATCTGTGCATGTTAATTTTGACTTAGTAATATCAAAATTTAAATTTGTTTTTCATTCAAATCGCACAAACTTTGTATAAGCAAATTTTCAAATGCTTGCCTTCAGGTTAAACATCTTTCTTTTTTTTAAATGAAATATAACTTTTGCAGAGAAAAGCACTTTACAGAAATCAATCTTCAACTTAGACAAATTCTTTTTTTTTTTTTTTTGGTATATAAAGAGAGAACCTACAAAAGGAGGACGATTGGTCACCTTAATAATTGGTTATTCTTCATTATTATGCTATTGGTCCGTCGCCAATAGCCCTTGTGTTACTTCTAGTGCGACGTTAATTAAAAAAAAGGGAATGCTTTGAAAAGCTTTTTCATTTCAAATTTCAATTGAGTTACATCTTAAGTTTCTGAAGTAGTAGTAAAACACTGCTAAAGGTTCATTTATTAGGTTAATTCATCCAAAAGAATCAATGAATTTTTCAGTTATAATTTTATGACAATTTTTATTTATTTCTAATTATTATATTAGTTTTATATTATTGAAAAAGGTTTTCTATTTATTTCTCTCAACCCACAGTTGCTATAAAAAAAGAAATGAAAATGCTCTTTGAATATTGTTTTTTCCCTTAAAAAACTCCCACCACCACTAGTTGTATTTGTGTGTAAAAAGATAAGAAAATTTTTAACAAACTATTAGTTTATTATTACTACTGCCAGCAGCTAACTGTGCTGCAAACAAGTAAATTGATACATTGGCATCTCCTACCAAACGCAATTCTATTTCCGAAACAAGGACATTGCCAACATTCAACAGATAAAAACTGGGTTGATGGCATAGGAGTAGCATAAGAAATTTTTTTACATACATACGAAACAAAGACATATTACATATATATTAATGAAATAAAAGATATTAAATACAAACAGTGAAATGTAGGTAATAACAATAAAAATTGGTTCCAACATACTCCCACCCTATCAAGAATTATTCTTGATACAAAGGTAAAAGAGACAATTTTATAATTGGTCTTTTCAAGTAATAATTTGTTGAGGTAAATTCTCCATTAAATGATTATTAAATGTTGCCTTAAATCTATGACACAATACAATCATGTACAATTTTCAAAATAAGATTCTTGCCTTTAACAATCCTATAAGTTTGTTTCAAAATGTTTGCTAAAAAACTTTGTCCAGCTTGAAGATGCATGACATGAAACTGTTTAACAATTAGTTCAAATAATTTACACTTATTAGACATTATTACTGGGTGCTTAGCATTAAAACTTAGCTGAGAGTTCAGGAGACGACCTCCCACCCATATACCTTTCTCATCCAGAAAAGGACATAAAGAAGAAATAGAGCTTTTTGCTGTAACAAATTTACCATTGTTAATTCTTTCTATATCTGCCTGAAAATACAAAGATTGAACATAAATTATAACAATTTGTAAGACTCTTTCTTTTTCTTTTGTACTTAAATATGGTAATAAAATTTCAGTGGGAACACTATCAATAGAAGTTAAACTTAGTCTGCACTCAAAAAAGAATCTAAAACAATAAGAAATTATGTTTACAATTTTAGATAAAGAAGACACATTTCAAATAAAGCATAAAATATATATTATTTGTAGTAACAATAACAGTATATGTATCAATAACAATGGTGGCATTAAATAGAGATTTTGGTTCTAGTTCACTCTAGACCTTTTCATCAATCTTCATTTTGGCAGTTAATCTGGATCAGATGCCCAGTTATCCTGTTTCATTAAAGCAATGGTCCTTTCAAAAACTGCACTTCCATTTCTTGGAGCTGCTACAGAAGTAGTTGAAATAGTCTGTTCAAAACCAGATTTTGTAAACCCAGAGCAGAGTCTGAATGGTGCATCTCCAATAGGTATATTGCTGCAAGATGTACTGGTACTAGATGAAGATAGCAGGTAACCAGAACCACTGGCCCCTTCAGAAAAGTTCTGTTGAGCAGGCATATCAGTTGTCTTGGGTGAAGAAGACTGCCTAAACCTCTTGCATTCTGATACCAAAGAGCATGTGCAGGTGATGATATAGGAGCAGTTTCAACGCCCCTACTATTCTCATTCTTAGAAGAATCAAGAGCTGGAGTAGGGTGCTGAAGTTTAGTAGGTCTCCTTATCCAAGTTGCATCATTATAAGTAGAGTCTAAATCAAAAGCTACCACATTGGAGTTATCAATTGAAGTTGTGAAGCAGGACTGGAAGCACGTGGATATACAATGCTGTCATCACAGAATAAGCTGATTTTGATATGAATTAAATTGGTGATAAGCGTTTTCCTGATGTTTATTTTACCCGACACTACCCAACCAAAACTGGTGTTCTGAGCAATTGAATCATTAACACATTTAATTGTTTGTCCTGGCAACAAACAACTAAAGAAATAATTCGCTAAATCAATCTTTTTTGGAATAGAAAATTTAAGATTGGCAAGCTGGGTTTAATATAAGTAATTTAAGTCCTTCACATCAACTTGCTCTGTAGGTAAATTACACATCTACTTGTTTAATATAAATGCATCTATCTGTAAATATTTTTTATCTGATCCGTATTTGGGAGCTATATTTAAACTAGCGGAGCCGTAAGTTACAGCTGATTCAAAAGAGCCAAGCCCTTCAACATTCATGTGAGCATTAGATCTTTTTATAGGCAGTTTGTTTTCTAACAACTTGGAAATGAAAGTAGCTTCCAAGCTGCTAACTGGTAGAGCTGTGCAACCATGATCTTTTACAGTTGGCAGAAATGAAATATTTTGACCTTGGATTGTGTTGCAAGATAAATGAATGAATTTGGTTTCTCTCAGAGATTATTCGTATATGATTCAGTTCTCAGAGGTCATGGAAGAATTCAAATTGGCTGAGCTGTTCAAAGTGTCACTAAAGTGCTTAGATATTTTGTTTTGATATCAAAATATTTTTCTTCGAATTCCTCGATTTCTGATTGTTCTTCAGGTAACATAGCATCTTATAGGTCGAAATCCTTAAATATATGATCAAGTCTTTCAGTCCTTAAAAGTAACTCGGATTTGACTTGGATTTGCTTAAATGTTCCAAAAAGGCATTAATAATGCAAGTGAGATCCAATTTTGCTCAACTGTGTATTTTCTTAATTGTAGCTTCATCCATTCATGAAAACATAGGTAAAAATTGAAATACAAAGAAAGTTCACTTAACTTTTATCTTTTAAGTAGACAATAACCTCACCCGGGGGCTCCAAATATAGTTGTGTGTAAAAAGATATGAAACTTTTCAGCAAACTTAATTTAATTGAACAACTGCAAGCTGCTAACTGTGAGGCAAACCAGTACCAATTTATACAGTGGTATCTCCCGCCAAACCCAATTTTAGTTCCAAACAAAAAAGGAAGTTGCCAAGGTTGCTACAGATAAATACTGGGTACCTGGCCTTAGAGTAGCATTATGAGAAATAATTATTTTGCACTCAATATGTATTATTTAAGTTGACAGAAATTGAACATAGCGTAAATGAAGCATACCAAAACGATAGTTAATAATGAACAGACAATTAATTTTAATATGAGATATAGAAATAGATATTGTAGGTGAGTGACATGACAATGTTATCTTTTGCAAAATGCGTATCAATGAAAATAAAAGAAATATATTATAAACATATGTGAAATGCAGACAATAAAACAAACTGGTTCAAACAAGTTGTTCATTATTTAATGAAAAATCATTTGCTAATAACTAAATGGCATCTTTTAACATTAGTCAATTGGAATTTAAATCTCTTTAATTAATAAGTGTGAATTATTATTTATATTTTAATTGGTAAAATTTAAGATTATCCTATAATTCTTTTCCTCTTGGAAAAAAAATATTAAATTTACTATAGATTCCTTACTTCTATTGTTGCTATCAAAATTTTGAATAAAACAAGCTGAGGTGTTGATTTCTATTTAGTAACAATCTTTGTAAAGGAATTTTATTGGATCCAGATGATTTTATCTTATAACACACAATATTCAGTTTCCAAATAGATATGCCTTGTGCCAAACAACATACAAAGTTATTGGATTTTTTTTAAAAAAAAAAAAGTTTTGAATATGATTGTAGTTTTTAATTTTTATCTAATTTCATTGCTAAATTCAAAAATTGAGTGAAATTTAAATGCATTGAATCTTACTCAACATGTGCCTCCTTAGTAGGTAAAAGACTCATTACCATCTAGTGACGTAAAGCAATGAGCTTAAAAGAAATGAACAATCAGAAGATTTGGCATATGATATTCAAGTAGAAAAAAATGTCCTTGGAATAGGTCATGTTACATATGCCGAACAAATTGTATTTATTTTAGTGAGCTAGGTAGGGAGGAATTTCATCTTTATTGTGAAATAAATCGTCAAAAAATTTCTTTTTGTTCTTTATCACTTGATGCTCTTTGCTTTGTTGGAAATGAACTTGTAAGAGTATCTTTAATGTTAGTTTTTAAGGTAATTTAAATTGAATCTTGAATTATCAGTATGACTAGAATGTTTATGGCATAATGTCTGGGAAGCCTTGGATGCAAACTCCTTCCTTTGAATTTTTTATGAGTTTGCTTATCTTGAAGATTCTGCATGCTCAAGCATTGTTCGTAATGTCTTTGAATAAAAGGTGATAATTGTTGTCAAATAATCTCTTTCAAGTCCTTTAGTTTCTTTCACCAGATTGAATTAGGCAGCTTTCAAATATCAACAGTAAACTTTTAAGTAATTTAAGTGAAAATTTCAATATCAGGTTTTTCTCTCTTGTATCGTAATGATATAAAGGTAACTTTTACATTGATAGTCTATTTTTTCTCTTAAATTTTTAATGAATTTTCTCAGTTCATTGAAATAGAACCAAATGGGAGTAAGTCCTCTTGAAAAAGATAATTCTCTCAAAATCTGTGCCAGACTGTTGACAGTATGAACTTGCTTGATAGATATTTTATTTAAAAAAAAAAATCAGATATATAATAGGAATAACTCTCTCGCCAAATCACTAATATTAACTTTAGATACTTTTAGTAATAATTTTATAAATTATAATTATGTGTTCTTTAAATTAAAAGTTAATCATTAATTTTGTGATTCTGTACTTGTCTCCTAAATTTTTGATAGTTTTACTGTCTTTTAAAATATTGTTCCTCTTCACTTAAAAATGTTTCAATTAATAGTTTTCTCAAAACTGGACGAAAAGTTTGCCTAAAAGGGTCACTATGGGAGTTGGGATTGGTTGCAACTCTTTGGTAGGAAAACTTCTGACTAACCGAACTCAACTATGCGCAGTGCCACTTGATTATGAGGTGGACTCATTCCTGCCATCAAAGGATTAAGATTGGACAATTGCATTCACCATATATTTTTCTATAAATCATTAACTTAGCATGAATTTTATGAGGAATCATTAAACATTTAAGTGTTAGAAAGACAAAGGTGTAAAATTATGATTATTTTACTTTATTTTAATAGTATTTTAATGCAATAAATTACTGTTTTATAGGAACAATAAGTTTGGATTATTCATGGATACCTTAAAAGATTCCTTTCCAAATTTTCCACAGGCATTGCTGTATGTATATAAAAGAATTCAACAGGTAATAAATATTTATTGTACTTTTCATTTTTATTTGACTTGAACTTTCCAAAGATAGCACAATGATTGCTTCCAAACTTTGATTTTTTTTATTTATATATATAATGAATTGAGTGTTATAAATGTTTATGAGAGAAATTAAATTTTGATATTGATTAAATTTACCTTCATTTAATACCAAAGAATAGCACTCAAACTAGAAATTTTTTTCAAACTCAAAAATATTTAAGTATTAATATTTAATTCTGACTTCACTAGTGACTAGACTAGAGAGCAGTTTATTTTCTTATATTGCTCATTTACATTTTTTACACTACTCATTCATGTTCTGTAATGCAAAATGGATTTTCAACTATACTTTGGATACTACTTTACATTTTTGAATTAACATATATTCTGGCATATTACATGCACCTTTAATTAATTTCAAACTACATTTTTAGGTATATTTGCTGCATAATGTACATCCCTTTCTTTAGGTAATAATCTAAAATTTACATATGCGAAGCTCTTACCTTTTGAAGTCATTCATTCAAAGGATTTTCCCAAGTTTTTCGAACTAAAGTGTACTGAATTGACAAGTGATAAGGGTAACAACTTGTGGGGAGGGGAAATGCATAAGGGGTGAGTGATGGGGAAGTTTAATAGCCAGATGCAGCCATGCTGTGCCAAACAAGGTGTAACTGTGATCCAGATGTTTGAATAAGTGATTGATAGCATTTTTAATGGATCAAAACCCAGATGTGTCCATAAAATTAGGAAAGTTTGTGTGAAAATAAATGGTATAAGTACTGAAATCCTTTGCAATACTGGAACCACTATAAACATTGTTTGTTGCAAATTTGTGACACTTGAAGTTATCACTTGCAAACACTTATGTGTACAATAACCTTTTAATGCTAGTTCATCTTGCTTACCACTAGCTGAAGTTCTTATTGAATGTGAGTGAAGCAGAACATTCACTAAAGCAGTTGTTGTTCTGGCTCTTGCACTAGATGATCTGTATCAGGGTCATTATCTTCTTGGGAATAGGACTGCTCTTCAGAAATGTAGGAAATTTTTCATTGCACAAAGTGATTGGGATTCAGACAAAAAGGCAGAAATTGATGGAAAAAGAAGAGACTCTGGACAATTGGTTGAAGAACCCCGAAACATAGTTATGGATAATGAAGACACAAATCCAGAAGAGGATGAACTCTTTCCGTCTGATGATGAGTCTCTAGTTAAATTAACCAAATTTGATCTGGGTTAGCTCATGCAGACTCAAAAGAAGGTGTAGAACTAATGCCAAAGATAATGGATGTTGAAGAGGGAGAAAATTTGAAAGAGTATGAGTTATGTAAAGGAAAATTGCTGATTAAATGGAAAGTAGATAAAAAGTGGTTGGAAAGGAAACTTAATTCTCATACCTACAAAATTATGCTAGAATATTTTTAAAATGGGCCACGAAGGTACATCTTGCCATTTGGGTACAGCCAAAACGAAGCAGCATTTAGTGAAATATTTTTTCATTAAAAATTGTTACAAGGATTGTGAAGACTTTTTCAAGACTTGTGATCCTTGTTAAAGGGTTGAAAAAGCTAGTGATAAAAAGAAAGCTCCTATGTATAGAAATGTTTTTTAAGCTTCATATTGATATGGTTGGACCAATACCAGTGACAACTTCTCGAAATTAATATTTTCATACAGCAATGTGTTTGTCATCAAATTACCCAGATGCTGTAGCTTTGTCTGACATAACCTCTGTGCCAGTTATTGATGCTCTTCAGATATTCAGAACTGATTTTGCAAAGGAGATTAAGCAGGACCAATGTACCTACCTCTTTTGTGATCGAATTGACATCTAACTTTTTTGAATGATTTAAAGGTTAATAGTTGGTCCACCACCTACAAATAAATTCATGGAAAGGTTTCATCTTATCGTAAATTGAACACTTCAAGTTCTGTGCTTTGAAGAAGGACTGGAATGGGAGAAATATATTCATGCCACTTTATTTGCATTGAAGACCGTGACACACAAATCTGGGTTCATCCCATCAGAGCTTGTTCACGGCATGAAACTAAGAACTTCAGTCACTACTTCATGAGAATTGGTTACTACCAGATAAAAATTCTGTAGTAGTATATATGCTTACCTATGTTAAAGCTGTTGCTTATTACATTCTTAAAAAGATTGATTTGATTGTAGAGAATAAAAATCTTAAGTTTTTAAATTTTTTTTGTAGATGTTGGTACGATTCAATAGATTTTTGCAATGTTCTGTCATGGAAAATTATCAAAAGAATAGTGCATCTAAAGGTAAGTTTTTCTTTTTTTTTTTCACAATAATTTTTTAATTAAGAGCCTTATTTAAATATATGTTTAATTATAATGTAATTATATTCAGAAATACTTTTGACATTTTTATTCATTTTGCTTTTAAGAAAACATTTGAATTGTTTTAAGTAAATATTTTAGTAAATCTTAAAGTAAATTTATCGAATTGGTAACTGTTGTGATTATTAAATTGTGTTTTACTGGGACAATTCATTTGAAATTCATTCACCATAGTTCAGTTTACTGATTTACTTAATGTTTTAATCCTTTAATTATGTAGCAAAATTGATTGTAATTACTTAAAAAAGACTTTTAAAGCATATTTTTTTTGAGATTTTATGCAAATTTCTTATTTAAATGCTAGAAAAATTGTGCTCTTAATAATTGATACAAGATTTAATTTATTTTCTTATAACTGAAGAGTGCATTTTTTTACATAAATATATGAGAGCAGTTAAAAAAATTAAGGTTATGAGCTCTTTAAGGGAAAACCTGTAATCACGAATTCAAAGAAATACATAATATAGAAAGGCACTTGTACATATTTCTTTTCAATATAGTCACCATTGTTGTCGAAGCATTTATTCCATCAGTACACCAACATATCAAAAACTGGCATAGAAGAAATCAGCTTCAAAATATGGAGCCATGCCATAATAACTTGCCGAACTTTGGCATCAGTTCTAAATTGCCTACCTCCCAGGTGCTTCTTTAATGGTCTAAAGAGATGAAAATCATGTCATTGCACATTGTGATGACATGTTGACCCTGATCTTCTCTCCCCTCACACATCTGTTCTCTGTAGAAAATACTCATAATGCAACTCGTCTGTCTAGAGAAAATTGGATATTTTCCCAATAAGCCATTGCTTTTTGATAAGATTGCATTGTTTCTAAAATGCACAATTGCATTCCACTGAATTCACATCATATATATTACTATTTTCTTTCTTATTGTAAAATATAATAAACCAAACTTCAAACATTTTTTTCAGGTACAAAATATCTCCAACATTAATATTAAACCCTGACTTAATTATAATTTAATGCATACTGTATTTAATTATACAGCTCATTTCTATTTGAACCCCTTTATTTTTCATACATAAAAGTTCTATATTTCTTCATCTATGAGGGCAGTTTAATGAGTAGAGAATAAAAGTTAAATTTTATTTATTAAGTAAAAAATGTGCAAAATGCAATGCAGATAATGTGCAAAAGCAAAATTCAATATCACAGTAAACAAGAGATGAAGTTAACTGTTTCACACAGAATATGTAACATAACAAAAGAACTTTCTATGATGTCCTAAAACTATCAATAATTCAGGGCTCCATCTCCATCATTATAGTTTTGTTCTGTTCATAGATAGCAGAAATGCAGCATATCTAATTCAGAGAAAGCCATTACAAATGCAGAATTACAAAGAAAAAAAATCTTGTAGGAGTAGGTTTGGTTATTAAAAGTATATATGATTCTGTATTAGTGGATATCCTTATTTATAAATGCATTCAAATGCAAATTTATGTTTCAAATATCTATCTCAGGAAAAACAGTACTTTGGCTGGTTGGTTTTCATTAACATCGCACTGGAAGCAACATGAGGGCTATTGGCAATGAACTGTCTTAATTTTGAAATTTGGTCATGAAGCAGCATTTTGGATTTCTAATTTTCAAGCATCCAAAACACTTCTTATGCGATAGAGAAATGGCTTCTTTTATTGGGGGAAAAAAACTTTTCCTCCTAATTCTATTTATAATTTGTAAGGGATTTTTAAAACAGAAGAAGGCATCGAATCTCAATATGCCGACCATTGCATGTACTGTTTTAATAAATTTTTTAATATAATTTGTAGAAAACTCCAAAATGTAAAAAGAGTTTCTTATTGATGTGAATATTGTAAACTCTTTTTAATCCCTGAAAAGAGTATCCTCATGAATCTTAAGAACAAAAGAATTCTCACTCTTCTTGATATTGTGTTTGATGGAATTCCAACCTAATGGCAATCTTCCATCAAATATATATAGGAAAACCAGAATACATGTCCAAGTACATTAATTGTCATTTCAAGTTGGCAGCTTTCTCTTGTGCTGCGGTTTGTACCTCTAGAACATCTCACTTGATTTTCCAGCAGTAGTTTCCAAACATTGCCAGGCTCCATTTCCTTTCAACCCTTTTCTCAATAGCAGTAATCTCATCAGTGATAAACATGATGGACTCTCATCATGCTTATCACTGATGGCTCCATAGTTCTCTGAGAGAAAGTGAATCTTCAGACACTGGAACCTCAATCTTGTGGTGGTATTTGAGCATTTCATCTGCCAATTATTTGTATTTGAACATGAACTTGTTTCTCAAATCTCCAGAACAAACATTCTTAAAACTATTCCTCACTTCCTTCTCATCAGCCTGAAAAATATCTGTGAACTTATTGTCCTTGAAAAACTAATCTATGGATAAACAAAGATATCCTCTTTCAAATTAGCATGACTTTTAGAAAATTTTGATGCCAAATACTTGAAGCTTTCACTGTTTTGTTGCTTACTCTTTACAAAAAATTTTATTAGTCCTAGTTTCATGTGTAAAAGAGGGAATAAAATATTTTTAGAATCAACCAATGATTTATTTTATGCATTTTTTTTGTTATAAGTTGAAGTTTTTCTCCTGTGGGCCAGTCTTTTGTGATGTAATGAAGTTCACTTGCCCCACTGTCTCATTCAGAATCAATATTTAGTATACCTCAACTGCAATTCCAATTGAAAAGCAATAACTTTGAAATCACCACAAATTTGCTACTTAAGATGTCCAATTTGTAACATTAAGTAAAACCTTAATGCTGTCATGATTTATCATGGGAACGTTTTTTTTTTTATTGAATGTTTCACTTAGAATCATCACAAGGGCTATTGGCGAGATACCTCAAAATTTTGAACCTCTGTCAGGTGACAAGGGTGGAACCTAAACTTGCTGCCCTCTCTCCATACTTTCACATCATCCCAATGTGAATATATCGAGACTCTACAAATCTAACATAAATCAGTACCACTACACAATGAGTCTTTAATGTTATCAGGATTTGAACCCTGACATAAACAGTGTCTGTGCAAGTTCCATACTAGGCTAACGCGACCACTTTTCATGTAAATACCATACCCAATGGGGATGGTATGAAGTTTGTTTCCCTTGTGAAAGAGAACTGCTTTTAAATTTCTTTTTTGAAGAAGAAGAATCTTATTAATATCAATCTCCTTTCATCAAGATTGTGATTAAAGGAGAGGTCCTCTCTTACACCATTTATGTTCATGTATAGAACAAGTACATCTTGAAGTGGAAAAAAGGTATTAAACTCAACTCTCTAGTCATCTATAGTTTTTGCAAAGTCTAAATCTCTTATCAAGTCACTTAGCTCATGTTGAGTCATTGATTTTCTTGTTATCACTTTTATAACAAAAATCATGATAATTTGATAGATAAATCACCAACATTTCACTTGTTCCTTCTTCATAGTCGGTTGATAATTTTGCCACTTCCGGAAGCCTCTGTGTAGAACAGATTGAATGGCTGTACGGATATTTTATATTACTCAACTTTTTAGATTTTCCTTACAGAATAGATGGTAAGTATAGAAATAACAGTCTATTGATTGATTGGGGAAATTTCTTCTAATCATAGACACCGTAAAGTGTGTTGAAGGACCTTTACCATTACAATTTAATTATGCAAGTTACTAGCCTAAGTGTTGCAAATGTACATTGTCCATGATTTATCTTGGTCACCAATTCAGCAGCCAAAATAATTTTGATATGCCATTTAGACTAATGACATAATATTGCTCTTTTTATTAGAATAGGTTTCTTCACCTAACTCATAGCATAAATTGTCAGGACAACACACACAAACAAAAAGTATTATAGAATGAGATAATGAGATCACTAGGCCATAAGCAAACAATAATATGTAATTAAAGTATAAATAGAGTCAAAATATTCATTTACAGCTGTGAAACAAACACTTATCTTCTCTTAGTTTTTACTGATGCGAGTCAATTTTCCTTCCTGTTACACTTACTGCATAACATTTCTCTACAATCAACACTTGTAAAATAAAAACTTGAACAATTTATCAATTTAATCTGTCATTTTCATTTGTAGTAGCATCAATTCTGTATGAATTGACTACTTTTGTTCAATTTGCAATTTTGCTGTGGAACAGTGTGTATATAATCAACTGAAATCTTTCAATACTATACAAACTAAAATTTATTCTCTTGGATAAAATAAGATGAGAAAATAAAATTTTCTTAACCCAAGTGTCAAATGGAATCTTTCCTCCTGTTTATCTGAATACACCTGGGGCACGAATCTAAAAATCATGGAGGAAGGCAAAAATATTTCATTACAGTTAATAGTTTCTATGCGAGTAGAGGGAGTGAACAAGTGAATGTAAAGATTATTGGTGCAAGATCCAGATGTGGCTATGCTGCGCCAAACAAGGTTTAACTGTGGTCTAGACGTAAGAAATTGAAAAAAAGACAATTGATTGACAAGAAAGAGGGTTGAAAATAGAGAAGGATCGGTAGGGTATTTTGGGAGTGCGTAACCCGTGTTTACCAAAGACAGTAAACCTCATTGGAAAGGAAAAGATTACTAGGGTACCTCAGGGTCATGAGGTCCATACTTACCTAAGGAAAGTAAGTCCCCTGATATTATCCCCAGATGCTGGGTACCCATTCGAGTTGCCTCTTATGACATACAGGAGCTACAGTGGGACTGTTCTGTCATTCCCGGTTACCACATGGGCCGTGCGAATAGAGTGAAAAAATGTCACTTCCTAGACTCATGCTTTTCACTGATATTTTATATATAATGTACCTTAATTCAGTTCCTAGGCAAAAATTTACCAATTCCAATTATTAATGGATTATGTAATGAAGTTTTTAACCACAGTATCTAAGGGGCTTTTTTATAGTTTCAGATGCTTTGAAATAATACCCATTTCTGGTGTTTAACAAAACATCTCTATCTTGTAGAATATATCACAGCAATTTTATTTTCACTTTAGAAACATTGGTTATTTTCCAAGCTTTGGGTGTTTAGACCGAGTTAATTAGAAATCTTCAAATTTTATCAGATAGTAACAGTTTTATCAACACATCAGAACTTATTCTACCCATTCTCAAAAAATAAATAAGAAGGGATTTTAATTTAGATCTTATAATCTTTTTTTTTTTTTTTTTTTTTTTTTTGAATTCTGAAACATTAAAAAAAAGATGTTTTGAAATTTACATAGGAATGCACTCACAAAACCAGTAATACATCATATCCTAATGTATCCATTAGGATATGATGTTATTTATTATATTTTATTGTTCCAAAAGGCACAGTTTCCAAAACAGAAAAAAACTGATTATAAATTTTATTTCAGTAAATACTTTGAAATATTATGAAACATCCTGAGCATAGTATTGTACAAATGAGTGAATAATAGTATTTTATCGGTGCAAGAGCTAGATATGTGGTTATGCTGTACCACTCACACAAACAAGGTAAAGCTGTGATCTAGATGTGAAAAAAATTGGGAAAAGATAAAAATTGGTTGACAAGAAAAAGGTTCAAAAATAGAGAAGGATAGCTAGGGTATTCTGGAGGGTGGGGGTGGGTCATTATGTTCATACCTACCTAAAGGTAAGCTCCTGAGGACATCATATTATACAAAATTAGATTGAATATAGTAGAGATTATAAGCATCTGGGTTCTCAGCATTATGATCATTTTTCTAGGACTCTTTCATGAATTAAACCTACTTAATAACACAATTTTTTATTCCTGTAAATAAAGTTCTTTTGAAGAAATATTTCGATATTTATTAAATTCAACGAATGCTTTTAAAGAGATAATACCTATTGTTACTAAATATCCCATGTAACCTCGTAAATTAGCTTAACCTATATTGCCAATAACCCATTTTAATATTTGCATACCTTACCCTATTTAAATAATTTCAATCTTCACTTAGTGGCTGGAGTTTTCTATAGGAGGAAGTGTAGTTTTAAAGAGACTGTAGTAGTGTAGTTTTAAAGTACTAACACAACGGTTGGTCATTTTAAAAATATAAAGTCTAAATTATTTTTTTCTCATTATCTATCAGAAGCATATGTATCACAGATGCTTGTATTCTTGGATTCAAGTGTATAAACCAAGTGTTAAAGATTCTCTTAAGGTGTATATATTTGGAAAAAAGTTGTTCATTTGTTCAGATATAAATTTTCCCATTTTTAAAAATTAAACTTTTGTTTTTTAATTGACGATTTCTTCAATTATCTTCATTAATGTTTTTTTTTTTTTTTGCTTCACTTTCAATGGCAAATTATTTTTCTCCTTTGTTTTATTTAAACTGGTTTTAATTTGGATTTTTTTGTTGTTTTTGAGTGACAGTTATTTTCTTTTCCATGCTTTTTGTTTTGTTGGGGAAAATATATATCAGAGAATATATAAACATCCAAATCATTTTCAAAAAATTCATAACTATAGAGGGGTGTCCAAAAAGAAATATGATCTAAAAGCTGTATATATTTTCTGCATTCTCCATAATGGTGGGAATTATAGATAGCCTCTTGTTTTGAGGAAAACAGCAGCTTTTTCCAACAAAATTACATAACTCTTTCAATATAAGGCATGTTGCATACATTTGATCATTATATGCATGAGCAACTAATACCAATTATGCCTTTTTCCCAATGCATTGCTTAAAACCGGGAATACATTTTTTCCTTTGCAATGTATGCTGCCAAATTTGATGTTGTAGTTGTCTGCCCCAAAATACTATAAATTTTTTTTTCGTATTTTTCTCCTAATGCTGTAATTAGTATTGAGATATGCAGTTTCTTAGCTTTTTTTTTTTTTATTCACAAATGATATTTCCATAAAATTATGGGACATGTCTGGAGACTTATCAAAATACTGAATTAAAACAGACAAATTTAATTGCGCTTAAATTCGATCCATCAGTTCACATTCCATTAAATGATATACTTTTTAACACTTTCAATATCATCTGAAAATTAAGTTCGAGAATATAGTTGACAATATAGCCTTCGTTTTGGTATGACTAGAAGAAATTTTAAAAGTTATTTCAGAATCTGGGTGTGGGTCGCTTAAGCTGTCAATATTTGCTCTTCTAGTTTTGAATGTTGCTTCACAAAAATAAATAAGTTTTTTTTTTTTTTTTTAAA
>BMAW01070423.1:0-57271 GCA_019974015.1 Nephila pilipes | reverse complement strand
ATATATATATATATATATATATATATATATATATATATATATATATTCCTTTTGTAGAAATAATTCTAAAGGTGCACATTATCTTGAAAAAATTATTAAAAACAGAATGGAGAATTTCTATGAGGTTTTTGACTCAATTAAAGATAAGAAATGAACATGAAACAAAACATCTTACAAGTTCCATTTCTACTGAATCATTCAACACATTTGTAACAGTTTCATTTGAAGATATTCTCCCTGTTGCAAGGGAAGTCAAAGAATATGATGATCCTAATATGCCTGGATGTTCATCCAATTCAGCTTTTATTACACAAAGTACAGATTCATACATTCCTTCCAATGATTGTGAAGAAGTTTTGGCACTTGAATCACCATTTGAAGATATTCTCCCCATTGCAAGGGAAGCCAAAAAATATGATGATCCTAATATACCTGGATGTTCATCCAGTTCAGCATTTACTACACTAAGTACAGATTCATGCATTCCTTCCAATGACTGTGAAGAGGTTATGGCACTTGAATCACCATTTGAAGATATTCTCCCCATTGCAAGTAAAGCCAAAAAATATGTTCCTAATATGCCTGGGTGTTCATCAAGTTCAGCATTTATTACACAGAGTGCAGATTCATGCATTTCTTCTAATGACTGTGAAGAAGTTTTTGAACTTGAATCACCATTTCCTCTCCCTGTTGCAAGGGAAGGTAAAAAATATGATGTTCCTAATATGCCTGGATGCTCATCCAGTTCAGCATTTATTTCATCAAGTACAGATTCATGCATTCCTTCCAATGACTGTGAAGAGGTTTTGGTACTTGAGTCTCCATTTACTTCACCTTCATTAAGTAAAAGTACAAGTTCATCAAGTCATGTAGGATCTGAAAGAAATTATCATAATGTTCCTAATGTATCTGGCTGTGGTTCGACATCAACTCAAAGCTCTTCAAATGCAATGATGGACAATAATTCTGAAGAAGCCCCAGGGCTGAATATTCACTCAGCCTTTAGAAATTATTCTGAAGTAAGAATTTTAAATCCAAGTTTAAATCCATCTCAAAGATTAGCTTTGCAACATTTACTTACAGCAAGTAAAAGGTTTGAAACTAAGGATAAACCTCCTATACGTGTGGTTTATCAGAATCAACTAACTTCTGTACACAATAGGACATCATCAGAGCAGTCATGTAGCTGTGCAATCAACCCTGAGCCACACAACAGGCCAACACCAGAGCAGTCATGTAGCAGAGCATTCAACCCTGAGCCACACCGCAGGACAACAACAGAGCAGTCACGTAGCAGAGCAATCAACCCTGAGCCACACAATAGAGCAGCACCAGAGCAGTCACATATCAGAGCACTCAGCTTTGGACCACCACCATCACCTGCAGATGTAGCAGCATTTCAGATGGCTGTGTCACGAATTTTATATAGACCTTCTTTTTATACACAAAGCAGATTAAGTACAGATGTAGGTAAGTGATAGTTATTATGTCTGCTTATACATATTCTTTTCACCTAATATTTTATGCGCTCATTTATAAAAAGAAAATAAGGTTATACGAGTTTATGTTTGTGTTTTGACCACCCATTGCTTATATATTTTATGATAATGAAACCTTGAATGCACAATATGTATTGGTCTCTTTTGTGATTGTTATTAGAGGAAATTAGAATTTATGACATTATAGTAATATGCATTACTATTTGTACTGATAATTAATTTGATACAAATGGTTCAATTTCAAAATATATTTGATACAAATCTATTGATGCCCTGCGGTTCTTACCAAATATTGTAGTTAAAAATTTAGATTTACTTAATAGAAGAATAGATTCTTTTGAGGTTTAAATGACATCCTTTAAAAAAAAATATTTGAAATGTAATTCACAAATAAGTAGACAAATAGAATTTTAAGTATATTTTAAAATAAAATAAATCCCTCTTGTTAGTTTCCCTCAATTTTTAATAAAAAACTTCAGAATATTCTGTCTGTTAGCTTTGTACTTTGGCACTTATTTCTTTTAATATTTAATTAGCCGAAAGTTATTCTGCCACTTGCATACTGCATAACACAATATTTCAGACCCTGTAAAGGTGTATAACAGATAGCATGAAAATGAACATACTTTGTTTTATCTATATTATTGTTCTGTAATGGCTTTTTACCCATGTTTTTGATCAGAAACTCATTCAGTTATATTAATTGGAATAATATGATCTTTCAATATGTTTTCTTCCAATATTATGGAAAAGAAAACTTGTGATATTTTTGTTCTTCATATTTATGTTAGTGCCTTTAAAACTATATGAATGTTTAAAAAAGGAATCTTAGAAATAATAAATTGCTAAAAATTGAAAAATCAATGTATCAAATCATGTCACTTTAAGTTTTCTTAGTTTCGAGTTATTGCAATTAAATGCTATTTAGTATGATGTTTTTTGTAAGAAAAAAAGAAAAGGTTAGCAAAGAAATATTTTTTTACCTGTAATGTTTGGCTATCATTCTCATGAAAAAAATATATATCTGCTTATATTTTGATTTCAAAATAAAATAATAGCTCATATTTTACGATACATTTTTTAGGTGTTCATCGATATTTTCCTTCACATCATCGTATTCAGGCCTGGCCATTTAAAAAAAACGATTTACCTCAAATATATGACGGTAGGTACAATTTAACTTCTATTTCAAACATTTTATATGTTGTCTATGTTTTAATATTTATTGAATTCATACCTCCAATTTTATGTACTCGTATTTATAATAGTATATTTCATATTGTATATTAATGAGACTTTAGTTAGATTTCACTGTTGTACTTTGAGTTGTACAGTAGTACTTCTTGTAAAGAACAAACTGCCTGGTTTGATGTTTTTACTTAGTTATCAGTTATTTAAAAATAATTTTTAAAAGAAAAATTTGTTGTATATTTCACTTGTTATTGAATTATATTTACCTATATATCATAAAAAAAAACAATTTAAAAATTGTTCAATCTTCAATAAGCCTTTTTAAATATTCAGATACTTTTAATAAGTTATGTGTTGTTATAAACTTCTGAACAATCTCAGTGCATTTTTTTTTTTAAAGCTTTGCTTGCTTTGAAGGTTTTTATCTCTTCTAATTTAATTCATGTACTTATATTTTCATCTTATTTACTTTCATTTCTATATTTTATTTATTTTTGCTCATTTTCTGTTTTAATTATTTATTCATTTCAGTCAAGTTATTTCTTCAATGAAAATGTAGAATATTAAATTGCAATTTCAGGAAACAATCAAACTTGAAGCAATTTATATCTATTTTTGAAGGATTGTTAGTTACAAATTTTCAATATTAAATCATTAAAATTGTGTTTAAGATTATTTTTAAAAGTGTTAAAGTAATTAATGTATTATGTGTACAAAATAAATTCTGATGCTTACATGAAGCTCAATTAAGAAAGACTATTGTAATGGATTCTCATACCATCATTTTCAATGATATTGAATGCAACAAAAAAGTATATTAAAACATGATATTGAAGTTTTTCTAAAACTTACAATATAACAAAGCATTGCCTATTAAAAAAAAATGAGTTGATATTGAAAACAAAAATTGCAATTAATATCGATCATACTTTAAATTTAATTTCCAATTTTCTCTTGTTAGAATAAATAACAGTTTATTAAATGTATGTCATATATATATATTCAGAAAATTCTGTTCTAATTAAAGGTTGTTTTTTTTTTTTAATTAAATTTTAATTTTTTTAAAAAATTGTTTAATTTACTGCATATTTCAGTAAATGTTCAACTAATTTAACAAATATTTTAAAAATTGGGATCTGTGGCAATATCAAAAATGTTAAAATAGGAACTGTACTGTGACTATCAATTTTATGATTTCATAGATTTGTAAAAAATACATATATTCTATCGGCATCAAAATCTTTACTAGCTCTGAGAATATACTTAAATTCATTGTACTGCAAGTAGAAAATTGAACAAATTAAAGAAAATATTATGCATGAGTGCAAAATCTGTGCCCATTACCCATTAATATGAGACATAAGTGATATTATTGAATTGAAATTTTGAAATTATGACTAATGTGTTCACAATGTTTAAGGATAAAGTAGGCTTAACTACATTGAAATTGTAGGAAATTAGGATTGTAAACTCTTGAGTCTAATAAAGGAATAATATAGATTGACTGCAACAGGAAAATTACTGGCTCATATCATAAGGAGAAGCAGAGGGAGCAAAGCAAAATGAATGAATAGATTTGTAAAAAAGATAATTTTTTTATTTACTCGATATATAAAAAATTTGTATAGCTTTTGCAAAGGTATGGGCGTAAAGATGCTTATCTACTATGTCTATTAAATAAATGTTGTTCCATACATATCGAAATAAGATGGAACATCCAATGTTGTGTGGCATGTACAGAGCTAAATCTCATCTTGCAATGGTCAATCTAATATTCTTTGGTTTAGTAGTCCTTTTTAACAATAAAACACTCTTGATAATTGATATTTTACAATGTCATTTTAATTAGTTTTTAATTTATAATATATTTTATATTTTTACTCTCTCTGCAGCTAATATAAATCTTGTTGTCAAGGATTGCCTGATTCATAATGATGCTTCAGTAGATATATCCCAAGATGGAGACAAATTGGTTGCTCTTATACCAGATGATACCAATAATGCAGATGATACCAATAATGGCCTAAAAGTAGCTGTCTATTCCTTACTCCCTGAGACTTTAGGTCAACAACTGTGTGTTTATGGCCCAGTCTCAAATCCTGTATCTGTTAGTTTCTCTCCTTATTCTCAGTTCATATTAGTAGGCATAACATCTTCAAGAGCAACTGTGAATTCCCCTCCTGCAGCAGGAGAAGGAGATGTAAGTATTCATGTTTGATTACATGTAAACTCATTTCTGATTGAGACTAACAGTTATTAATAGATTCTTCAAAAAAAAAAAAAAAAAAAAAAAAAAAAAAACTTTGAATTTCAAAAATTTAAAAGTTTGTTTGCATGTAGTACAAAATTAATATTGAGTCGATTTTTCCAATATTTTCTTCTGTTGACCATAAACCTATTCAAGTAAATTGTGAAGAAAAAAGTATGCACCATAAAAAGTTTTGAATAATGATATTTGATTTGGTTTTGATTTTATTAACCTCACACTATAAACAACACAAGGCTATTGGTGGCGGACCTTTAATTTTGAACCTTGATCAAATGACGAGCACCTCAAGTGACTGCTTAGAAATCTTGACTTTGCAGTCCATTGAGCCCGATCACCTTCAAAATTGATGGCTGCAGTTGACCACTTCCCACAATATCATTTATGTGTCATTAGTTTAGTTAAGTTTTTATTAACGTCGCACTAGAAGCAACACAAAGGCTATTGACGACAGACCTTGTAATTTTGAGCCACGGTCAAGTGACAATCACGACATCTGAGCTGGCCCCCCCCCCCCCCTCCTAACATCCACACCATGCCATATGTGTCACAGGAGAATGCCAAGAAAGATCAATAACATATTTAATTTTTGAGCAAGTCTCTAGAGAAGTTAAGATGGTAAAAGTCAAAGCCATTGAAGTGCCCTCCTTAGCTAGGGTTTCAGCCACTTTGTTAACCATTGATGAAAAGCAATCTAAAGAATTTTAATTGAAACCCTGTACCTCAGAAGAAATATATATTGTCCTATTTTTTTCAAATTTATTAGGTAAATCTTTAATTATTTTTGAATGACATTATCCCTTTATTTATTTCCTTAAACTCTAAAGTTACCTATATTGATAATATAGCAATGTTATTTAGTCCTACAATAGGGAAAATTGCCCTTTGAATTTTTTTTTTCTAAATATGTGATAAGTTTGGGTTTCATTGCATATAAATTTTAGAAGTTTGGTTTCATGCTCCAGTGGTATGTATAGTTATTTTTCCGAAACTTATTTCAAGATTTCTGTTTCTGGTGTTCTCATTGAAACAAGATTGTCAGGTTTTTTTTTTTTTAAATATTTTGTGTCAATGATACCTCTAAGAAATGTATCACATTTTTTTGTATTCATTTATTTCTATTTAATCCAATAATGAGCAAATTGATAAGAAAAATTGGCATGTTTAATAATTACTACTTGTATTTTGGACTGTTTGCTATCGCTCACAAACTATAACAACAATTGTGCTTTAATGTCAATTTTCCCATGCTTATTTTTTATTACTTTATATTTTCCCTTCTTCAATTTATGAATTTGACATGTTATGGAAGTTAGAAGAGTAAGGTGTTTGTTCAGGTGTCATTCTTGTTTGCTTCTCTTGTACTGAGGCTCAAAATTATACTATATGTTGCCAGTGGCTCTTGCATTTCTTCTAGTGCAATTTTAATAAACAATTAATCAATATTTTCAGGAATAAATAAAACCATTTTTATTCAATTTATTCATGGCAACAGAGTGGTTAAGAGCTTATTATTATTGGCGTTGTTTCAGTCGAGTCATGGATTAGAGTCCTGCTGCCTTCAAAAGCAGGTTTTGCTGTGGTGCTGGTGTATGTTAAATCTGTTGGGCCTCCCAAGTCGTCATGTTCAGATTATATAGGAGTGAGGAAAGGGGAGGACTTGCTCAGGCATTGTTCTTGTCTCTTGGCCAAGATTCAAAATTAAAAGATCCATCTCTTAATAGCCCCTGTATTGCTTCTATGCACAATATTTATAAATTGGTCAATTGTATTGAAAATGGACTTAATGAGATCTTCCATAATTTTTACTCCAATTATCCATTTGTTTAGTATTTTTGTTTTCTTTCGTGTATAGAATTTCTATTTATATATATGTAATTTTGAATTTTCTCTTTACTTAGATTGTGGCTACAATAATATCCATCAAAGAAGATAAATCAGAGCAAACGTGGATAGCTGAGGTAAATATATATAATCTTGATAAATCCATTAAATAATTAATTCTGGTCTAATAGAACTTAGTTTGTTCTGTAATAAGTAAACAGCTATAATTTTTTTTTTTTAAATTTCTAGATCAATATTTTTTGTATCATTTAAGTAATTTATTTCAGTTTTGAAAAATTGTGTCAAATATGATACACTCTCATTGCCATAAAAATTTGCACACCAAGAAGCAAAAGCAGGATTGTTATGAAACTTGGCATGCAGATACTTGTCAGGCAGAGATGCAAATTATTAGAAATGCAGCGTGATTACTCATTGAGTAATACCACCACAAAATATTGAACTTCGTTCTCCTTGCATTATAAAATAAGTTAGTAGACCTTGTTCGTGTGTATTTAATCTATTGCTGAGGGATGCTTTTTAACTAAAGATGCCTTTATGCCACCATCTCATACAACATGAGCTGCTGTCAGAGTTCATGAGAAGAATCATAGGGATAATGGAAACCAGGTGGTCAGCTCGGCGAGTAGCTCTCATCCTAGACCATTCTGACTTTACTGTGTGGAGGTGTTGGGACCAGTGGACAAGAGAGGTCTGTTACATAGGGACCAAGCTCGGAACACCCTCAACAGACTAATAGTCTAGAAGACAGTCGCATCATGACACACACATAGCGCCAACTGTCTCATTGTCCACCATCCATATACAGGCAGCACTTTCACTACTGGCTTCTGTGTCAATCTAACCATTGCAAGGTGTCTACATTACAAGTACTGCCTATTAATACCCACTCACCGTTAGAGTGGTGTCGTTGAAGAGTTGGACTGCAACTAAATTGTTGTCATATCGTGGTAATCAAGTGGAATTACGTTTTCCGATATCACGTCATCCCACGCATCTGGCAATGGAATCGGAAATTTGCATTCGACGGTGTTTTTTTCTATTACGTCATATGAAGTTGTTTTTCATTGGATGCCGATTTATAACTGTCAAGTTGACGGTATCGAATGCAAATTCCCGAAGATATATAAAGGAGATCTGATTAGATTGTGAGGAGACTTTGGCTAATTATGTGTTGTAAATAAAATTGTGATTTTAAATAATTAGAATTAGTCTTTTTCTGTTGATGTGGCATTAATATTAAATTCAATTATCAAAGGCCTACTTTTTAAGGAAGGCCTACATAAATGGAGTGAGTGAATATAAAATTTGTTGGTGCAAGAGCCAGATATGGCTATGCTGCGCCAAACAAGATTAAACTGTGGTCTAGACGTGAAGTTGGAAAAAAAAGGTAAAAATGGTTGACAAGAAGGAGGGTCGAAAATATGCAACTAAATGGAATCTGGTCGTCTTTAGTGATGAATCCAGATTCAATTTGGGCAGTGATGACTGTACGTGTGGGGAGGTCCTAAGGTGAATGTCTTAATCCTGCCTTCACTGTACAGCAGCACACTGCTCCCACAACTGATGTTATGGTATGGGGTGTCTTCGCATACTTCATACGATCACCCCTAATATTGATCCATGACAGTCCTCTGAGGTACATTCGTGACATTCTTCAGCCACATGTGTTGCTATTCACTGCAAGGCTCCCAGGAGCCATTTTTCAACAAGACAATGCTTGTCCACACACAGCAAGGATTTCACTGTACTACCTCAGCTATATTTCCCCCCTTCCCTGGCCTGCTCGATCCCCAGATTTGACACCGATCGAGCATATCTGGGATCGTTTAGGATGGCAAATTGAACAGCCTACGAGTTTGGTCAAATTAAAGGTGCATTTACAGTAACTGTAGATCAAGGTGCCGTAGGACATCATTCAGAACTTGTATGCCTTAATTCCCAACTGTATCTTATCGTACATTCATGCTAGAGGTGGCCCCAACTGGGTACCTAAAGCTTCCATTCATTTGTAATTTTTTCTTACAATAAGTGATCACTTTGCTTTAATTTTGTGATCACTTACATCTCAACATTGTGCTTACGTATGTAAAATTTTGTTTTAATCTAACAACTCTTTGTTCGTGCGCAAATTTTTATGGCAATGAGTGTATATTGATGAAATATCTTTTTAAAAGTAATTTAAGAAACAGGGTCATAAAAATACTTCCCTGGTATACAAACCCCTAACTGCCTATCCACTCAAATCAAAAGAAAGTCTTATTGTGATTTGTAGGTATACATTCAAGATTGTGATGATTTAAAAAAACAGAGCTCTCATGTTTACTAAAATTTTTGAATGACATTTATTTTGTGCACCTATTGATCAATGCATTAAAAAACCATAAATGGCTTTGAAACGATATATATACACTGCTGGTCACATAAAATGCAACACCCAGAAGGACCAGAGATATCACAGCGAAATTTATTTGGCAGATAATATGTTGTACAAAGATCAAACAATTAAAATTACAGCCTCTTGTGAAGTGTGGATGATGACAAAATCAGTAGTTAGTGCAGCCGCCATTGTTGGCTATAACCGCTGCCACACTCCTTGACATAGAATCAAAGAGGCTTTGGATGTATCCTTGGGGTACAGCAGTCCATGCGGCTTCCACATATTGCCAAAGTTGATCTGGTGTAGCAGCAGGTAGTGTTTCCCGGGCCAGTTGTTGTGCAAGCATGGACCACACGTTTTCGATTGGCGATAGAGCAGAAGAACAAGCAGGCCAAGGAAGCAATTCAATCTGATGGGTAAAGAAGAACTCTTGAACATTGCGGGCCACATGTGGTCGTGCATTATCCTGTTGGAATTTGGCTGATGGCAAGCACTGAAGTTATGGGAGGACCATGGGCTCCAACACCTCAGAGATGTAATGCTGGCTGTTCAGTGTACTGGTAATGTATACTAGAGGGGTGCGGGAGTGAAATCCAATACCACCCCAAACCACGATATCGGGTGCAGGACCAGTGTGGCGATGCATAACGCAACGGTTCAGCAGCCTCTCATCACGGTGTCTCCAAACTCGAATCCGACCATCGTGATGTTGCAGGCAGAAGCGAGATTCGTCAATAAACACAATGTCGTTCCATTCCGTTGTCTATGTCCGCCGTTCATCGAACCATTGGCGGCACAAACGCCTGTGGTTTCTAGTGAAGGGTAAACGAAGCAATGGACGTCTCGAGGACATTCCACTCTGCTGCAAATGACATCGAATGGTATAAGCGGACACCAAATGATGTGTTGCAGACTGAATCTGTTGTGCTATGGTTCCTGATGTGGCTGCACGATCCATCACTGCCATGCGCACAATCTGCCTGTCATCACGGGCAGTGGTTCAATGAGATGGGTGCGATCAACCCCTTTAGTCCCTCCTTCATCCTGTTGTCATATTGCGGTAATCATAGGGAATTACGTTTTCCGATATGACGTCATCTCACGCATCTGGCAATGGAATCGGAAATTTGCATTCGACGGTGTTTTTTTTCTATTACGTCATATGAAGTTGTTTTTCATTGGATGCCGATTTATAACTGTCAAGTTGACGGTATCGAATGCAAATTCCCGAAGATATATAAAGGAGATCTGTTGAGATTGTGAAGAGACTTTGGCTAATAATGTGTTGTAAATAAAATTGTGATTTTAAATAATTAGAATTAGTCTTTTTCTGTTGATGTGGCATTAATATTAAATTCAATTATCAAAGGCCTACTTTTAAGGAAGGCCTACACATCCAACGATCACAGATCCACATCACAGTTGCTTGGTTTCATCCAACACGTTGACCAATTTCTCTTAAAGATAGTCCACAATCCCTATAGGCTACTATTCTTACTTGGTCGAATTCAGAAACTTGGTCAAAAGACGCTCGATGTCTTCCACGAGGCATAGGTAAACAGCTTACTCAAAAAAAAAAAAAAACGCATGAAGAAACAATCGTCATACTTCAAATCGCCAACCGTTCTCCCCTTATATAGAGCTTGCGAGTGGCGCTACAGTCACCCGTGATGTGCGTCTGTGCTGCAATGCTAATGATTTGCATGGCTCATCATCGCAAACGCATGATGTAAATTTCACAAGGTTTGCATGCTTCCTTTGGTAAGTTGTGTGGCCAGCAGTGTATATATGACAAAACTTACAAACATAAAACATTTTCAAAGACCGGTATTATAACGTACCAATGACATCACAAGGAGAAGGTGTATTGATGCACTTTTCATAATTCACAGGGAGTTCTGTGATAGAAGCATCAATAACAGAACACCATATGCAAAGCATTGCTTGTGAGAAACCTTTGAAGATAGAATTTTTCCACACTGCTCAATAATCAGGTTTTTGATCATGCCAATAAGATGACATAGGGAAATGAGGCATTTTGATAAAGCTGTTTTATCTTAACAGGGTATAGGGTTTCTCTAGTAGTTTGAGTTAATTGATGAAATCATTCCCTAGATGAGGCTTCATTTGAAAAAACTGTATATGATTTGGTAAAAAATTTGTAGAAATTGGATGCACATGATAGACCTTAATTTGGAGGACCATCTCACCTGTGTGGTGACCAGGTGTGAAAAAATAGTCCCATTGCAGCTCATGCATGTTGTGAGAGGAGACTAAAATGGGTACCCAGTGTCTGCCGGGCATCCTGCCCCTGTGAATTATATCAGGTGCTTGCCTTCTTTAGGTAGGTACAGGCAGCATGACCGAGGCACTATAGTGATCTTTTTCTCTCCCATGGGATTTGCTGTCTTTGGTAATCACGGGTGCCGATTACCAAAGACAGCAAATTTATTACATCCCGGGATTTATTAGATCTGGTTTGGCCTAGCATTGCCATATCTGGCTCCTGCACCATAAAATTACACTGTCACTTATTTTAGAATTCCTAGGGTCGTCTGATGACAGTTTAAAATGTTTTTCAGTATTGCTTATTTTTGGAATTGCTACTATATACATAACAAGCAGCATAATTTAGAAAATTCAGAGTTACCACGTTTTTATACTAGAAAAATTAAAAACCTTTTAAATATAATCATTTTAAAAATGAACTATAAATATCAAATTTTCAAAAATACATTTGACGTAACAATTTCAGACAAACCCAAGAATACTTATAAATTATTTTTACTTAGCAATATAAAAGAAAAATTCATGGCTATTATCTACATAATTTATGAAAGAATATTAAATAAGATATTAATTTGTTCGCTATTGGCAATGGACCTCATAATTTTGAACCTCAGTCAAATGATGAGGACATTTCAGCTGGCACATTCTCGCCTAACTTCCACACTACGTCAACAGGACTTTGGGCCTTGACAGATTTAATGTGCATCAGCCCCGTCAGAATGGCAGATCTTTATTGACTGATTGTGAGAGAAAAGTTTTTGTTTTTTCTTTATTTAGAGATGGCCCAGCTGTCTTGAAGACCTGACTTGTTCATTTTGCTCAAGCGAGACATTACAGGAACATCAAAGTTAAAACTGTGCTAAATTTAAGCAAAACCTTAGCATGTTTTGTGCCATAAGAATAAGATCGAATGATCATCTTCCTTTCTACTGTGGAACAAAGTATGTAAATCCAGATTTAGTTGTCTAGGAGCATTTTTTTTTTTTTTTCAATTGAGTTTACTCAGTCTAATTAATCTTATACTTAAAAGTGATGAATGAAACAGTGGCCCTCTTATTAAAGAAACCAGAACCATGGTCTTTGGTTACATTAATAGAGGTAAATTTTTGATTGAACCTTTTTAACCCCTTAACTGCCGCCGGCGTATATATATGCCTCACTCAACCGATGCGTTCACTGCCGCCGGCGTATATATACGCCTTTCCGAAGTACGATCCTTTGCATTGCGCTACTATAAAGAAAACTACTCCCAAGACCTTGGAATGCCATAAAATGACCTTGACAAGGTTTGAAATGGATGTTCTTATTTCATAGAAGAGGGGTAGGGTATTGGTAAAGGGGATTTTTCTGAAACGGGTAAGTTATAGCTGTGCAGTTTTGCTTCTGTTTCTGTTTGAGTAGGTCGTGCTTTTTTTATTCTTCTTTTGCTTCCGTTTTCGTTTATTGTGCGAAATAGAAGATCTTTTTACGAAAATGTCTGACAGTGATGAGAGTGATTTAGATGATTATTTCCCATCATCTTCAGGATCAGAAACGTCGGAATATGATATTATGTCAGATGAAGAGGATTCTGATTGCGACTATTCTCTGAAAGACGCCTGACGTTGGGTACAACTGGGTACAAAAAATTTACAGAAGAGAAGAAGTCAGAAGAGGTATTATATAACAATATTTCGCCGCCTGTTGGATATGGCTATTTGGAATGCCTTCATCTTACGGGAAAAGAAGCTTCCAAACATTGACGATTTCCGAATGAATTTGGTGGAACGCATATTAGAAAAATTCCATGTTACCACACCACGATCTGCTAAACGACAGAAGTTACAAAGCGATTGTCCTTTACGACTTACTGGTAGACACTTTCCGGACTTAGTACCATCAAAGAAAAATGCATCGAGAAAATACACTGTTATTTTATAATTTAAATTTTTTTAATTTTTTTTTTTTTTTTTTTTTTTCATTTTCTTTTTTCTGTGAAAGTAAAAATGTTTTATGTTGCAAAACGCACCTCTTTTTTTCCTCCAATACACCGCATAACTACGCGCGCCTGTATGAAAAACGGTGGCACTGGGGAGCGTATCTCGTAAGTTTTCCTCGGCAGGTAAGGGGTTAAACTATTTACCTAAGGGACTAGAACAAATTGACCAACGTGTAGAAGAAAATCTTTTATTTTTATTCAAACTATATATTATACATTTTTATGAAATATGTGAAATCATAGATATTTAAAAAGTGGTAAAACTTAGTATGCTGTAGTATTTGAAATCATTATATGATCAATCATGATCTGTTTTTAATCCTGATAATGTGGTAAAAATGAGATAAGGTCTCTCACAGCAAATGACTGTATAATATTTAATTAACTATATAATCTTCAGCTGCATGACACACACATTCTTATTCTATCTGAACTGTCAACATTGATTAGGATAATTTTAAAATTATGTTTTTAGTAATGCCTACCATTCATACTAACCACTTGCATAGAACACTTTTCTATGCATGATAAACAGCAAAATGTTTAACCTGATTTACATATAACAAAATATGGGGAAAGAAATAACAGTATTAAATATTGAAGTAATTATTAAGCTAATGATAATTTAAAATTATGTATAGCATGATCCAAATGATCAAGACATAATTTGGGAGTTTGTGTAGATAAATGTTGGTTTTCTGTGTATAATATGGCACATCACTGTTATATATACAAGTACAATTTAAAGATGTGATCATCACAAAAAGGAGATATTTTCAAGATACATATTTGTCTAATATTTAAATAAATATGCTTGGACATCTTAAGTTAATCCCACTATAGCTCATGCATGTCGTAAGAGGCGACAAAACTGGGTACTCAGCATCTGGGAGTATAGTTGGGCACCCTGCCCCTGAGGATTAATTCAGGGAACTTGCCTTCTTTAAGTAAATACGGCATCATGACTTCGAGACACCTTAGTGATCTTTTTCTTTCCTGTGGGGTTTACTGTCTTTGGTAAACACGGGTGGCACACTTCTGGGTTATCTTCCTTCCTGTCAACCAATTTTTGCCTTTTCATTTTTTTTCACTTCTAGACAACAGTTAAATCTTGTTTGGCGCAGTATAGCCATATCTGGCTCTTGTACCAATAAACTTTACATTCACTCACTCACTAACATCTTAAGTTATGTAATTTATTGGCAAGGTTTTTTCCCCTTCTATATTTTTTAGTTACATAAAACCGAGTGCTACAGATTTTCTTGATGTATTTACTCAAATACTTTGCATAATTTACTATAACCATAAACTGTAAAAAGTATAAGTTCAGTTCACCCCCCCCCCCATTTAAAAAAATTATACTTTTCCAAATTTTCTAGAAACATCTTCTAGCAGTCAATTTCAAATTAACTATGCAATGAATAACATTTTGAGTATAAAATATTTATTTATGGCATTAATATTAAATTTTAATATCAAAACACTGACATAAAATGCTATTTTTACAGGCTGTCCGCAGTTTTTCTCATGTGCATGATACCTATGCTGGATTGCCTGTTGCTAATATTAATTCTGTTAGATGGCTTCCGAAAGCAGTTCCTGGATTCTGCTATGGAACTAACCAAGGGGCGCTGATTATTTGTAAGCCTGAGTAAGTTTAAAACTTTATTTTTCAATTTTTTTTAATTAATGCACTTTTCCTTGCAGCCAATGAAATTATATTTCTTAAATAAAATATGTCAAAATTTACCATGAAAATCTTATAATCATTTGATTGATATTTTAAGTCTGATTTATATACAGTTAAAAACTTTGGTGAAAATAAATTTAGATTTTTTTCCCCATCACTCTGCATTGCATAATATAATAAAGGTTTTACATCTACATATACACTCATATTTTTTTACATCTCAGTTTAATGACTTAAGTGTGTGTAATCAGTGTATGATTTATTTGAATATTATGTTTTTCTTATCCATTGTATATTCATATGTCATTTTAGTTGAGGCATCAAAACTGTTAAGATATCGTTTGTTCTATATTACATGTCTTATTTTGTATTTGATTGCGTACTATATTAAAATTATATGTAAAATTTTGATATAAACTTATAAAAGCATTTCTTTGAATTATGAAAATTCTTAACCCTACTACATGCTAACACCTTTAAATTCCAGTATTCCCCATCTTAAATTCATTCATAATATACCATCTATCTAATCCTACTTTAACCATTAACATTCACTCCAATCATACATGAATAACCTAGTATTCTAAAATAAACTTATATCAAAGAACCCTGAAAAAAAAATGGTAATATTATGGCGATTATACCCATACCATCATAGTGCACTACTGAGCTAAGACAAGCTTTGAAGAGAGTCTATTTACTAGTCATTAATATAAAATTTAATTTAAGGATACTTTTAAAAATATTTAGAGTCAAGTCTAGATAAAGTTTTATCAAGAACTTAATAGCATAATATTTTATTTTCAATTCTGCATCAGTTATATACAATTGTCGTAAATTTCAAAAGTATTGAATATCTGTATTCTGCTAGTCAATAGATAAGACAATGAAGACTTAAATAAATTTAATTTAGCTTGATAGCTTAAAATAATTGTTCATGCTTGAATTAATGTAATATATTTCTCTTGGTGAAGTGTTTGAATATCATTTAACTTTGCAAATACATCAGCCAAATAAGAATCCCCCCCCCAATTCGTCACTTAAGGCTGGATTTATTTCAGTAAGAAATTCTGTAACTGCTTAAATAATTCAACAAGTTATTGTAAACATGTACCACTTGACAACTATCATACTTTGGTGTATAATATTAATTGGTTTGATAGTTCATCAGTTTCCGCACAAAGCTTATCAAACAGTCATGATTGAAGAAGTTGTGCTCTAATTTTAACAGTCTTGTAGTAAAACAGAGCAAGATTCTAAGAATGAGAACCCATCACGAAACAGGCACACATTAAATGGTTAAAAAAAAATAATAAATATATAAAAAAAAATATGCAGGAATGAGAAATTAAATAATCTAAAATCTATTATAAAAATTTTACTTACTATATTGTAATTACAAATAGCATTCCAAACGAAAATTGTACATTCTGCATTATTTAAATAAATTTGCTTTTGAATAGCATTGGTATTCGATCATTGACCCCTATTTATATTATATTGACCCCCAGGTTCGCTATTGACCACCTTGCCAACCTTCAAATTAAATGTTTTTGTTGTTGTTGTTGTTGATCCTATTTTCTTAACATGAACTGTACCTTAAATGTTAGTTATTTTGAACCATTTTAATCCAAATTTTAGTTAATAAAAAAATATTCCACAATTTTTCAACCTTAATTGAATGCTCAAAACTGATTTAAACTTGACATTAGAGATATATTTTGACAGTCGAAAAAATACTTTTTTTTTTATCATTCTAAATCTTCAACTTTCCTTTTACTTAAAAACAAAATGTTTGAAATTAATTATCCAACGATATGCCATGTAACATTGGAATGAAGATAATCAAAAAGTTACTTTCATGTTAAAAACTATCGATTTATTTGCTTTAGTCTCTGAAAAGTAGGTGAGATAATTTTTGCAAAAAATTAAAATGAATTTTAAAGATGTTATTAAACAAGAATTCAAGTGTATCTGTTATTAATGTACAAATGGTGGGCAAAATAATGAAAACATACGAAAGATGTTCAAAAGCAACTTATGCATTTAATGTGATGCAGTTATTTGTTACATATATAAACATGGTAGAAAGTTAACTGTCTACTATAAGTGGTACAGTTGCATATTAACCACAAGTTGTGAAAAATTATTTTAAAGTAGTGCTGCTTCATTTTTTAAAGCGCTGAAATTGTGGATATGACGAGAAGAGTTGTGACCAGGTATAAAAAGAACAAAATTTCTTAGCATAGAATTTGGGGACAAAAAAAAGCAAATTGAGAAATGTAAATCCACAACCAAGAAAATAATATCAAATTTGGAATCAGAAGTTCCCATTTCAATCAGAACAGTGCTCCTAGAGCTTCACAGATTAGATTTTTATGGCTGTGTAACAAGGTGTAAGCCCTTCATTACTGACATCAGTGTTAAAAAAAAAATTATACAATCATACATGAAGCTTTACCTTAATGACTGGAAAGATGCTTAGTTACTTTTATTAATGTTGCATTATCGAAGCAACACAAGGGCTATAGGCAAATGACCTCGTAATTTTGAACTTTAGTCATGTGGACCAATGGGAGGTGAGTGAATGTAAAGGTTATTGGCGCAAGAGCCAGATGTGACTATGCTGTGCCAAACAAGATTTAACTGTGATCCTGTCATGAAAAAATCGAAGAAATGACAAAAAGGAGGGTCGAATATAGAAAAAGATCGCTAGGGTATCCCGGGAGAGTTTAACCCGTGTTTACTAAAAGCAGTAAACCCCATAGGAAAGAAAAAGATCACTGGGTCATGATGCCCATACTTACCTGAAGATAATAAGTCCCTGAGGTCTGATATAATCCTCAGGGGCAGGGTGCCCAGCTATACCCCAGGTGCTGAGTACCCATCTTAATCACCTCTTGCGACATGCATGAGCTACGCCAATGGGAGGACTGAGCCGCAACAGATTTAACATGCTTAACCCACTGCTACATAGTGGATCTACATCTATTCCACATCAAATTGTTTTCCCATGTTGCTACATGGTGACCAACACCATATTCATTAAAATAATTGATACTCTAAATGTTTTATCATTATGTTGTCTCTATCACCTAAAAAGTATAATTAGCATATATTTTACAGAAGGTTTGAAATAGTTTCTAAAAACTGAAATTATCTGTAAATGCACATAAATCCGATTGTATAATATATAAAAAAAATTTCTGTTGTATGTGTTTCATACATTACTTGAAATTCCATATTATCAATGTGAATTTACATGTATTGATGTTATATATTTAAAAGAAAATTTCAAATTTTGGTTTGCTTCTTTCTTTGTTCCTTTATTCAGTATTAGGATCTAAATAGTAGAAAATCACTAGTAAATATTCTTTATGATTGTAGTCAATTTTAAAATTTATTTTCATTATGGTGTATATTTTCAGATTGTTTAATTTTATTCATTCCTTTTTAGAACACCATTTGTTGACGAAAAGATAATAAGAACACCTCCACTATTCATGGCCACACCTGTCCGCCATTCCTCAAATGTAACCAACAATTAAACTTCTGTCAAATGTACATCAAAATAAAAATGTGTTACCCTTATGACTTTCGCAATTAACTAAATTTTGATCTTAATGGTTGAATTTAAGTTAATGAGCATTGTGTTGACCAACTTATGGAAAAGAATTTTCTCGTAATGGGAAAAATATTCTCATTACTTTTTCACATATCTAATTATTAATTTCAAGATAAGCTAATATTTTTAATTTCATAAAATTCAGTTGGAAAGTTTCTTATTAACGAGTTTTAAAAAATGGGTCACATGTTAAATGAGTGTTTCAAACATTTGACTATGTTAAGTTTTTCATTCAATACTTTAAATACACATTTATATCAGTCACATTATTTTTTGTTCAATTTTTAATATTTTTGAAAAAATAATATAAGTATGGATTATTCAATACAGTAATAAAAAATTTAATTCCATCATTCCAAAGTCTTCAGAGATAGAGTTCTTGCTTCATAAATTACCTTCAGGGACTTTCCTTCTATAGGTAAGCACTGGAATCATGACTCTGAGGAACCCTAATGATCTTTCTTTCACATGGCTCTTACTGTCTTTAGAAAATATCCTAGCAATCCATCTCGATTTTCAACCCTCCTTCTCGTCAACCAATTTATTTTTCTTTGTCTGGATTACGGTTTAAACAAATGTTTGAAGCGGTTTAACCAGATTTGACTCTTGCGCCATATACCGTAACTGTCACACTAAAAGCTGCAATTCCTGTAATTTAGGAACTATTAAAGTTCAAATTTATGACTGGAAAACAAAAATTGCTGAAGGGCTGTATACTAAAATTAATAACTTGATCTATTTATCACTTGGTGTTCTGAAAAGGAAAAATATCAATGATTTGTTTTATTTTTGAACTAACAAGATTAAATAATATCTTTTACTTTTAGAAACATAAAATGTTAAAAAAGTTTTAAAATAACTAATTAGATAAACTTCGTTAAAAGATTTAACTGGGAAAAAAATGTTTAAACATTTTACAGAGTAATCATTTGTGCAAAATAATCTATTGGATTGTTTCTTTGCGATTTCTTCAGAGAATCTCTAGAACTAGAGATCAGATCCAAAAGAAATTTGAAACATGTGTTATTTTGAGTATTCTTTTCTTCAATTTTGGAAGGAAAAAAAGAAAATTTAGTTTTAGTAGTTAGTTAATTTTATCAGTAAGATAATTTGAGTCCTCTTGAGCTACATTAAACAGCGATACCAATTTCATTCACTTGCAATCAGAATTGCGAATATATTAAAGGGTCTCTTTTATATATATATTGGCAAATTGTACCTTAGTAATGATTAATACTTTTATGAAAATGTGTGATTTTTGTTAGTTTTGAAGAGCTGGATGTTTTGAAACCTTATGTGTGAATCAATAAAAAAAAAAAAAAAAAATTGTACTACTATATTATGTTTGAGTGTCTACTTATTTTCTCATTAACTTATATTTTACTAAGAAATTTACACATACAGTATATGTATATAAACAAAATCATACTAAAATACATATGACCATTAAAACCTTTAAAATTTTTATAGAATTGAAAAATCTGTAAATTATCAAATTAAACTAAGAATAAAATTGATTATCCAATGTTAAAAGTGAATAAAATATTCTAATGGGAAATAAGGCAAAAATTTATTTAAATACTATCATATGCATGTACATAATGTTAACTCAATACAAATATAAACCATTAAAAATTACAAAACAACCTTAAACAAAAATAAGAGAAAAGAATAATGAAACAAAAAAAAAATGTAATTTAATGCTTTTCCCACACTTAGTAGAGGGAATTCTGTGTTTAAACTAGTTTCCCGGATCCAGCCATCACATCTTCAGTAATTACATTATCATTAAAGGTATAGACTAAGAAAATAAATTCAATAATAAAAAAGGAAATAAAATTGAGCTTAAAAAATAATAGTGAACTCCAGATCTAATAAATAGTTTTTGATGTTATGATTGTTGATCATTGAAAAAAAAAAAAAAAAATCCTGGTTAATATATTCATTGTTTGGGAGAATCATACCCTAACTTTTAAATAAGTTTGTGGATTGAGAATTGTAAAACTTTAAAAAAAAGATTACATTTTAAAAAATTCCTAGAGTTATTGTCCATAAAGTGTGTACTACATGAAGAAATTTATTTTTGATTTGAAATGGAATTGTATTTTCCTTTTGAGATACTAGTCATAATTTTTTTATCTGTGATACCAGAAACTAAATTACTGTTCTTTTTTATTGTTACCCTCGAGTTTTAAATTATATCAAATTGCTCTTTTTTAATATTGTTTGAGTTTATTTCAAAAAATTATACTCATAGGACTGAAAATATTCAATGAATAACTGCTGACTATGTGAGAAAAACTTAGAACCAAAAAAGTTACTGGAAATTTAAAATGATTTATGACCGACCTGTAATGAACATGTATTGTTATAAGTAAAAAATTTTAGCCGGATATATCCCCACCTAGTTGTCAATCCAAGATTTCTTAAAATAATTTGCAAATGCAACATACAGACTTTTTACTGCTTTTTTTTTTAAATACATTCATTGCAACATAATTTTTTAATGGCTAATTGTCATTTTATACCTAAACTCGAAGTGTATGCAACAGAATATACAAAATGTTGAAACCTGCAAGCTCAGGTACTGATCAAAATAGCATCTGAAAATTACAAAGATTGGTTTCTCGAACAAGTCTTCAGTGGGGAAGAGTCACCAATCTTAAAATATTGTCTTGATATTCTTTGAAAGGTTTTGAATCGAAGTGTTGGAAGAGGACTGTGCATCTCAAAGGATCAAACTTTCGAAGAATTAAACCCCTTAGAATTGAGATAATTAGTTCTCTAGAATCATTTAGATGAAGCTAAAAGCATTTAGAAAACATCTATATATTATCAAGCAACGAGGTATCGGAAAAAAGATTTTTTTCTACTGTGATTTAAATCTTTGTTTTAAAAAAAGTGTATTATGAGAATTATTGGTAATATCTTGTCTCGCCTGTTGCATCATTTCACATAATTGTCTTGGAAACATTTTAAATGCATTCACAATCTATGTTAGTGATTTAGTCTTTCCCCTTGTATTCTCTTTCTCACTTCACACACTGATAATATTAAATCATTAACATTAAATGAGAACTGTGCAATCAGTTGTCGGTATGGACATATTTAACTATGTTTAAATGACCGATAACGAACTTGAGCAATCACCTCACGCATGAAACATCTTTTCGCACAACGTGACAACTGAACATGTTTCAGGGTTCATTATTTTGTCAATTTTTGAAGGAACTGAGTCTCAACCGTGTGACTCTCCAGGTACTAGGCTGTTATAATTTCTAAGTTGAAGGTTTTAATTCACATTAAGATATTTTTCGAAATCTTTAAACACGCAGCATTTTATTAAGAAATTAAAACATTGTTTCGCATCCAAAAGTGTTTATCAATGAGCTTTCATATTATTTATACGTCATTTATCATTAATCTCACGTGTACTTAATTCTTGAATCTTCACACACACTCCAAGGAAATATAGCACCTCTCAATATGGTACGCCGGACCAGACATTTTGTCCCTTAAGAGGTAAATACATAATACTATTCAAAGGACTGGGACCAAACAGAGTTGTCCCTTATTCGGAGATGCCCCTTACTATAAGTACTATTGTAATTAAATATGTTTCAGATAAAAATTTTAAAGTATAGTTTTCCTTCTTTCGGGAAAATTCCCGAAAATAAACAGTTGACAAGATTTTCATAATATTCTTAAAATTAAACTACAATGAAACGATTTCTTATAATTATTTTCCTCTGTTTAAATGTATTTTCATAAAAAAATTACCTTAATTTTCCTTTCGGAATTACCTTAATTTAATTTTCCTTTTTAATCGGCGGGTCTTTGGCGACCAAGGGTCGACCCCGTGACTGAACGAAAACCGCCGGCCACGAATCCTTGACTAAACCTTGACCACTAGGCTACCGCGACCACGCCGAATAAGACGGATGGTCTAACACTGGAATGCTGCACTTGGCTAGAAATTTCTTGACAGTCAATGTGGAATGAGCCGGCGAGTTGTCTTGGAGGAAAAAGTTGCCGAACGGATTCTTTGCCAATTTCTACTGTCTCAGCAATTGCACGAACACTTAATAGACGGTCGTATCGAACTAGATTACCGATTTTTCGATGTTGTTATCCATTTTTGACGAGGAAGGGTGTCTCGAGCGTGAATCATCTTTAACTTCTCGGCCATCTTATTTTTTAAAAACCGGAAAAATCGCTAACGAATCGTTTAAAAATAGGGATAAAAATATTTTTAAAAATTGGAAGAAAAAAGTAATTCCACAGAAAGCATTCATTATTTTTTGCTTTTTCAGATACACTTTAATGCATTCAAATAGATCAAATGGTAAAGATGTGAGAATTAAAGTAGAAATTCCATAGATTAACATTAAATCTCTGTAATCAAAATGGTGGGTAGACGGAGCCTTAAATATATTCAATTTAATAGTATAATTTATCGTTTGCTTTAATTTTAATTGCATGTAGCTTAATTGATTAACATGATGCGTAATTGAGTTAAAATTTTACACTTAATTATTTTAGATAAATTTAATAAACGTCAAATAATAAAATAAGTTATTAAAACTAATTATTGAATAAATTCAATTTGACTCAACGTTCCCTTTTGCTCTTAAAATTTAGGATATAAAAATTATTTTACGCTAAGTGTGAAGTTTGAAAGAAAATCCACTTTCAAAAAACTGTTTTTTACCAATGTTATTAACCTATCGGATAATGATAATGAATGCGAGAATACAAAGATTATTCCAGAGGAAAGATTCTTCTTTCCAATTCGTATTAGAAAGGGTCCTGCTCAACGGTGAGAATTTAGCAAACTACGTGATTCTTTCGGACTAGTGTTTGATGTGTGAAAAACAGTTAATCTACCCTCTTCGTGAACATCGGTCAAGTGACGAGGACGATACCTGAGCTAGCACCCCTCCTAATTTCCACACCACGCCAACGGGAGGACTTTGGGCCCCGACAAATTTAACGTGAATCAGCCACGACTACACAGCGAATGATCGAAGCAGCCAAGGATCAAACCTGCGATTGTACGAAAACTGCCGGTCACGAATCCGAAATCATGACCACTGGGCTACATCGGCCACTGCACTCTTTGTGAATATGTAGTGCCTGAATTAGACAGACTTCCTGAAAATTAATACGCTTTAAATTATGATGCAGTCAATCCTTGTAGGCTTAACGAACTCACTGACTCAATGTGCAAGTGCCTAACAAAATATATTTCTGATATTATTTCATTGTTTGTTAAACTGGGTTGTGATGCACGTGAAAATAATGGTATAGCAAAAGTACTTGTTTGTTTTGGTTTGATTTTTTTTACGTCGCACTAGAAGCAACATGAGAGCGCTTTGTGAACGACCTTGTAATTCTGAACCTCGGTCAAGTGACGAGAATGACACCTAAGCTGGTACCCACTTTTCTAACTTCCACGCCACGAGTGGACTTGGTACCTCTACAGATATGGATTTAACGTGCATCAGCCTCGACTACATGGCGGGTCTTTGGTGGCAACAAGGCTCGATATTGTTTAGTTTTATGTTAACGTCACACGAGATGCAACACGAGGGCTATTGGCGACGGACCTCGTAATTTTGAACCATGGTCAAGTGACGTGGACGACACTTGACTGGCACCCCCCTCTCCTAACCTCCCCACCATGCCTCCCGGAGGACTCTGGGCCCTGACAGATTTAACGTGCAACAGCCCCGGCTACACGGTGGGTCTGTAGTGGCCCATGCTCGAACCTGCAACTCAAAGAAAAACACAGGCCACGAGTCCGAAACCATGACCACTAGGCTGCCGTGGCCACTCTTCTCTGTGTAGAGTTTGACTTTTAAATTGTTTTATTTGATGAAACCATAATACCTTCACTTCCTATTTGGCACAATATGTCCCTTCAGGTTTCAGTGGCACAAACTGAAACAATCACCAATCCTTAATGAAGTTTGAAAATACAAGTATTTTTTTAAAAAAATTTACAGCAAAAAAAATACTCACACAGTACTTAAATTTAAAGGATTTCAAAGCTTAACTACTTAATTTAAAACGCAACAAATATTTAAGAGTCAATACATATCTTTCTTAAAAACTTAGCATATAATTGCCACTCTCATAAATAACACCCAAATTAAGAATAAGAGCATTTGCTCTGCTTCTCCAGATGAAAAAATAAGAAATTCAAATTCTACATCATGCATTTTCTTGCTTAGTACAATTTCAATCGTTTTAATATTTACATCATTTTTCTTAATACTATTCTAATTAATTAGCCACCTAAGAGGATATTGTTTTTGGTGAATCAATTTTGGTGTATCGGATCCCTTTCCAATTTTTTATCGTTTGCTTTAACTTTTTTTATCGTTTGCTTTAACTTTTTTTTATCGTTTGCTTTAATTTTTCTTATCGTTTGCTTTCATTTTTCTTACCGTTTGCTTTCATTTTTTTTATCGTTAGTAGTAAGCGCCGTAATATGCGGGGCGGAAGTGACGTCATACTCCCCCCCGCCCCCTTCTGGCCGTGTTGGTCTGAATATGCTGATAAGGTTATCATTGTGTACCTACTGTATCGATAAGGCACCCCACCCGTTATCTTTGGTATTGTTATTTACGGAGCGATAAGCTCGTTGTGTTGGTATACAAGTGCTATTCTAGATAAATGAACATAATTTAATAAATAAATGAAAAGTATTTTTACTCGATAAATGAAAAGTATTTTTACTCGATAAATGAAAAGTATTTTTACTGAGAATAAATTAAAAGATTTTTCACACGAATTAGAAGGAATGTATTTTAAATAAATGATTCTCTTTTTGCGGCCGAAGTTGGATCGGATATTTGCTTAGTACATTTTTTTTCTCTCGTTTGAATGAATATATTTTAATCTGAATTAATTGGCAGATATTTATTTATTTATTTTGACTTCTTCGCATAAGGTTTAGGAATTGAATAGTTGTTTCGTACATTGTTTTCATTTGAATGAATATATTTTGAATTTCTTTCTTATACTGTTTTACGCGCATTTTTTATTTTGTTTGTATATAAGTACATGAACGTTCCTTTTCATTTCATTGCATGCTTGTACTAGGTAACGCGCATATACAGGAATGTCTATCGAATATATGTATAAAAATCCTGAAAAACCTGCAAGTTTTGGAGGTGTAAATGCATTGTATAGAGCTTTAGGAAATCGTGTTAAAAAGAAAGATATCAAACAATGGTTAGAAACTAAGGATTCTTATACTTTACATAAAACCGCAAGACGAAAGTTTAAGAGGAATCGGGTCATAGTAGGGGGAATAGATGAACATCTATTAGACTTGCAATCTTTAAGTCAGTATAATAATGGTTATAAATATCTTTTAACATGTATAGATGTGTTTTCAAAATATGCGTGGGCAATACCCTTAAGAGATAAAACGAGTCATAGCATACTAAAAGGTTTCGAAATTTTTTTTAGAGAACGGAAACCCATATCACTGCAAACGGACAAAGGAACAGAATTCAAAAATAAAACTGTACAAAATTATTTTAAAAAAATGAATGTTCACTTTTTTACTACTAATAATGAAACGAAAGCCAGCATTGTCGAACGTTTTCATAGAACTTTGATGTCTAAAATGACGAAATATTTCACGGAGTACAATACTCGAAAGTACTTAGATGTAATAGATAAACTTATATCTAGTTATAATCAGACGTGGCACCGAAGCACTAAGATGGAGCCTTTGAACGTAAGCATTGATAATCAAGCCAAAGTATGGCAAAACCTGTATGCCGACATGAGCGAACCAAATGTCAAACAGCCCATGTTTAAAATAAATGATAAAGTGCGTATCAGTAAATGGAAAGGGAGATTTGAGAAAGGTTACGAAAATAATTGGTCTATGGAAATATTTACAATCTACAAAGTTATACCCAGAAATCCTATCGTTTATATGCTGAAAGATCTCAAAGGTGAGGTTATCGAAGGCACTTTTTACGAAAAGGAAATACAAAAGGTTACAGATTCCGGTTATAACCCAGTGGAAAAAGTTTTAAAGAAAAGAAAAAGAAAGGGGAAATTAGAATATTTTGTGAAATTCCTAGGATATCCAGAAAAATTTAACAAGTGGGTCAGTGATGTGAAAATGCTATAAATACACTTTGCGAACCGGGTATCATTCATTAGCAAAACATGTCTTTCTATGTGACACTACCGTCCGACAGTTCTCTGCATTATTTTCCAAATAACAAAATTTCAAGTTTCGTTACGCAACTACCTACACCCATTCTTTTAGACGGCAAGTGGGAAGTCGGATTGGCCGAAATAATTTATCCGCATACTTGGTATAACATAAATGAAAATAATAATATATTTGGGTTTGATTTAGGAGACGGGAAGTTAGTAACAAGAAAGTTGCCCCCCGGTTATTACGAATCGGTTCCCGAAATTTTAAAATCTATGTTACTTCCTTCACACGAAGGCAAAATTTCCTTTAAATTCAATGCTAATAATAAACGAGTGAAAATAAAAACTCAAAACAATGCGAAAGTGATTCTGCAAGAAGGTTTGTGCGACGTGTTAGGATTTCGTTCTCAGCTCGTGAGCGGGACTGAAGAAAGTTCTTTCGTAGCCGATCCACAGGCAGCATTTCCCTTTTTTTACGTTTACAGTGATATTGTACAACCTGTGGTGGTAGGTCACGTAGAAGCTCCTCTTTTAAGAATCGTCCGAATATCTGGAACTGACGGTGATGTTGTGAGTGCTCATTACGATAGACCTCACTACGTTCCCGTTATACGTCAATCTTTTCACACTATTGAAATCGAAATTCGTCTAAACTCAGGTGCTCTAGTGCCTTTCGAAAGAGGTAAAGTGATTGTTGTTTTGCATTTCCGCATGCGGCAAATACTATAAATACGCAGTACATCACAGAATAGAAATCATTTACTATATGTTAAGGAAATGAGTCACATCATGAAAGTACCCTACGTGTGTTGTACAAAAAAGTTTGAAGACCATTACACGAATCATACGGGATCTGGAGTTCCATATTACGAAGGTGTGTCATTTCAAAAAGGCTATGGATTGGGAGGGATTTTTCGTCGATTGTTTAGGGCTGCTTTACCCTTCTTGGTGAAGGGTGGAAAGGTTGTAGGAAAAGAAGCTCTGAGGACCGGAACGAGAGTAGTTAGTGATGTATTATCCGGAGAAGATTTCAAAACAGCTGCAAAACAGCGAAGTGAAGAAGCAGGTAGAGACATGGCTCGAAAGGCTATCGAACATGTTCAATCGATGATTGGTCGAGGAAAATATAAAAGGAAGCGAAAGAAACAGAAGAGGGTCATTTTAAACAAAGTGAGAAAGGTGAGAGGACAAGATATTTTTGATCTATAATGGCATTTATTTTAAAAGGATCCCCCGAATGTGTCAAATCAGAATTGGAACTTTTTCATTTACCTGCCACCCAAACAGCCATAGAAAGTGGTCAGTGGGTAGAATTTCATCCATTATCCAACGTATTTGATGGCGGTTCTGTTGAATTTCACGTCTCTGGAAGCGGTGAAGAATATCTGGATTTGAGTCAAACACAACTTTACTTAAAAGCAAAAATTGTGAAAGCAGATGGTTCACCCATAGAAAAAGACACAGCGATAGGTCCTGTTAATCTATTTCTACATTCTCTATTCTCGCAAGTAGATATTTCCCTCAATGAACGACTCGTTTCCAATTCAAGTAACACGTACCCATACAGATCTTACATTGAAACTTTGCTGAATCATGGATTCGATAGTAAAACTTCTCAACTGACATCTGAAATGTTTTATAAAGATAACGAAGATGGATTGAAGAAATGGTCTGAATTTTTCAATTTAAGTGGTTCCGTGGATATGATTGGTAGCTTACACTGTGACTTATTTCATCAAGAGAGATTATTGTTGAATTTAGTGGATTTAAAAATAAAACTGATTCGAAGTAAACCAGAGTTTTGCCTACAAGAAAAGGAAGGACATAAAGTAATACTAGAGAAAATTACCTTATTAGTAAGAAAAGTGCATGTTAGCCCCGGAGTTGTATTGGGTCACGTGAAAGCTTTGGAAAATGAGATGGCGAAATATCCAATTAATCGAGTTTTGTGTAAAGTATACTCCGTACCGCAAGGAAGTATGTCGTTCGTGCAAGATAATATATTCATTGGCCAAATGCCAAAGAGAATTATTGTGGGATGTGTCGATAACGATGCATTTCATGGTACATTCACGAAATCTCCTTTCGAATTCAAACATTACGACATCAATTTCATAGGTGTTTACGTAGACGGTCAGCCAACTCCACATAATCCTATGGAGCTAAATTTTGCTCAAAATAATTACATCAAAGGTTATCATAGTTTATTTAGTGGAACTGAAAAATTAGGTCAAGATCAGGGTCTTTTTATATCTAGAAAAGAGTATATAAACGGAAACACGTTATTTGCTTTCAATTTGTCACCTGATCTATGCAATGGAGATCACTTGAACTTGATCAAACACAGTAATCTGAGGCTAGAAATAAAATTTACTAAGGCACTGAGTCAAACCATTTGTGTACTTATTTTTGTCAAATTCGATAACGTTATAGAGATAAATAAGACGAGAAACGTTTTGTACGACTTTGGAAACTAAAAATGGATGGAAATCAAATATATTTTATTCTATCACATGACCCTGTTACGGCCCCTTTTTTCCGTGGAGTTTTCGCATCGGACACAGTACCCAAGTTAAAAGGAAAATCTACATGCGTGGTAAATTTGGACGACTCTTCGCAACCCGGATCACACTGGCTGGCTTTCTATCACGAAAACAATCGTCTCGAGTTTTTCGACTCCTACGGACATCCACCAGAATATTATGAACTACCATTTCGAGACTTGGTTTCAAACTACTCTACAGTATGCTGGAATGCAAATGCATTTCAAAGTCCCACATCTAACGTATGTGGAGCGTATTGTATTTATTTCATTCTCAAGAGAAGTCAAGGAGATTCTATGTATTCAATTATAAACAATTTGCGTCAGTGTCAAAAGAATGATTTTCGATTGTATCAGTTTGTAAAAAAAAAACGTTATGGTGTAAGAATGATTTTTAAACAATAAAGAAAAATTTGTGTTTACCTTTTTTTTGTATTTATAGCTTTTTGTGTGTGGAAAAAATATCTTACTCTTATGACAACTTTCTTGTATAAATACACTTTTACATAAAGTTTTCTTTTAGTTATAATGGAAGCGTTAAAGTTAAAACATCCTTTCACGATGATCGTGGCAGGATCTACTGGTTGTGGAAAGACACAACTGATTAAAAAGTTAATAGATTTTAAAATGATTTATCCTTTTCCTCCCAAAATTATATGGTGCTATGGTGCCTATCAATCTCTTTATAGTGAAATGAAAGGCATCGAATTTTTTGATGGATTACCTTCTAATATAAACAGTTTGTCTAATGCTTTAATCGTAATCGACGATCTCATGTCGGAACTTACAGGTGATACCAAATTAACGAAACTATTTACCAAGGGAAGTCACCATCGTAATTTGAGTGTTATTTTTATAGTGCAAAATGTCTTTTATAAGGGAATTCGTGACATTTCTCTAAATGCTCATTACATGTTTTTGTTTAAAAATCCACGAGATAAATCACAAGTGATGCATATTGGGAAACAGTTGTATCCTGGGAAAACAAAATTCTTCAGAGAAGTCTACGAGGATGCTACTTCTAAACCCTTCAGTTACCTTTTAATCGACCTTAAACCCGATACGGACGATTCAATGCGCTTGCGCAGTGGTCTTTTTCCAGGTGATAAATACTATGTGTACCAACCTCGATAATCAGTAAGTCTTGAAAACGCCATGGCCTCTGCTGTCATAGATTTCGAAGGATTTCATCTTACTTCCGAACTTTTCATCGTAAAAGAACTTGCTGTCTATGCCGTCAACGATGACAGTTTCCGCGGAAGGTGGCTATTCAAACCACCGCATTCTTTCGATCAGTTATCGAGACAAAAACAACTAACTTATTCATGGGTAGCCAAAAATCTACATAAATTGAAATGGGAGAGTGGTGAATTACCTTACGAGTTTTTCCGCTGTGTGATAGATGTAATATTTGAAATGTTTCCCTATATTTACGTGAAGGGATTGGAGAAGAAAAAATTCTTTCATTTTCTATCGGGTCGAGAAATATTCAATTTAGATGATTTTGAATGCCCGAAAGTCAACGAGTTGCCATCTTGTGACGCGTTGTGCCCTTTTTCACTCGAAAAGAATTTTACTCATTGTGCCGTTTATAAAGTCAAAGCCTATGGAAAATTTTTAGAAACTATATAAATTCTGTTGCATGCGACAAGACACATCACTTGATTGCAATATGTCGGCTTGTACACACGAGCATTTAGAACACTTAAAATTGATTGCTAAAGCTAAAACAAAGGGTATCCTTTTGAAAAAATGTCCAAATAGTGTAATTAAATCTTTATGTGAATGTTCTGAAAGGAAATGTACCTTTGACTAAAAATCAAAAGAATCGTTTAGTTCCCTATAAAAGAAGTTTGAGAAAACTTTCCGATAGGAAAGTGCCTATATATAAGAAGAGACAGCTTTTAGTTCAGAGAGGTGACGGATTTCTTTCTGTACTATTACCCACGGCAATTTCTTTGATTGGTTCTCTCATCCATGGAGTTAGTAAAAAAATGATTTTAGTACCCGAAGATCGAATAGATTTAGTTGATAAACTGTCCGATTTAGGTAAACAAATGCAAGATATTCTTCGGAATAAAGATGTTTCTGAAAGTGAAAAGGCGAATCAATATTTACAAGTTCTTCAAAAATTTGTGAAAATTCATCATCCTCAACAAGAAGCGGTCGAAGAAACGGTGGAAAATAATGAACCAGAAGACATTTTAACCACAAAAATTTAAAAAGCTGCTCCGGTTCGATATCAACAAACTGCCAAAGACATTCTCGAGTTCTTAAGAGATAAGCATTCCATTTTATCTTGGACCCCAGAGGGAGAAATTGTCTACAAAGGTCAACGTTTACCTCGTACTAATATTGTTATCTTAATATCAGATTTGCTTCGGAACAAAAAACGATCACCTACAGGATTCAAAGAGTTTTATGCTGCTTTAAAAGAAATGCATATGCCTACAAATTACATTGTCAACAAAAAATTGCTTCAAAGTACTAATACTATTGTACCAAAGAAGGTTAAACGTATGTATGCAAAAAGAAAAGCTTGGATTACTTATTGAATAAAATAAAATTCACATTGGAAATATAGTGTTTGTGTGTTCCTTTTTATTTTACGAACTAAAATTTTAAAAACTTTAGAAAATAAAATTAATTTTATCCCCCGGGCTTTCGCGTGCGGCGGGCGCGTGCGTGCGTGTGCGGCGGGTGGCTCGCGTAATATTTTAAACATACATTTTAAACGTTTTTTTAAAAAAAAGAAAATAAAATTTTCAATCGTTTTTTTTTTGAATATTAGAAACTTTTTTAAGACAAAATTTTACAAGTAGATAGAAAAAAAATTTTAAAACAAAAAGGAGTAAAAAATTTTTAATGATAGAAAACTAATTCTTCTAAAACAAGAAAAAGAATAATTTAAACATTTTAAAAGCACATTTTTATTTTAAAAAATAAATCTTTAGGCAATTTTTTTTTACAATTGGAATTTTGAACATTTATGAATGTTAGAAAAATACATTTTAATTATTTTATAAATAAATTTTGAACATTTGATATTTAAAAATAAATTTTGAACATTTGATATTTAAAAATAAATTTTGAACATTTTTAATTTAAAAATAAATTTTAAAACATTTTATATTTATAAATAAATTTTAGATCACTTTATATTTGAAAAATAAATTTTAAAACATTTTATATATAAAAATAAATTTTAAAACATTTTGTATTCAAAACATTGTTTTTTCCTATAAGGTATATTTTAAACCTAACATTTTTAACAGAATATAATTTCTTTCATAGATTATAATTTCTTTTAATTTCTTTAATAGATTATAATTTCTTTCATTGAAAATAAATTTTCAAGCAGAATTTTTTAAAAAAAGTAGAAAATAAATTTTAAACCATTTTCATTATTAAAAAAAATTTACATGTAACGTGTGTTAATAAGTACAAAATGACATTTTGAATACAAAATAAATTGGTAACGTAAATTTTTAAATTATTAAGAAATGTAATTTCTTAAAGGAAAAAAGACATTTTTTTGGGGGAACTAAAACTTTTTTTTTTATTGATAAAAAATATTTAAAAAGTATTTACACAATATATATATTTACAGTTTATAGCATAAATATATATACAAAATATTTACAATATAAAACAAAAATATGTACAAAATATTTACAATATAAAACAAAAATATGTACAAAATATTTGCAATATAAAACAAAAATATGTACAAAATATATCATTTTATTTAAAACCGTATGGAAGTGTTGACAAATCTTCTTGTATGACTCGTTTGTCATACACGAAACTGTACTGCTTGGTTTCTATTTTATTGATAACTTTTCTTTTCTTCGGTTCCCGGGTGATCTTATAAGGATTGGTGACTGCAATAGATGTGTTTTCTAAGCATGTCACTAGGTGAAGCATGCTGTCGAAATTTATAATTTGCGAATTCATAAAATTTAGGGTGAAGCCCCTCACCTTACAGCAAGTCACTCCACTCTCAGTTTTATATGCATAGTTTTTAGGACCCCCTGAAAAAAAAATTAAAATTACAACCCTATTTCGCATATAGAAAACATTATTTCACTACAATTTCCTGAAATAAAAAATGTTATTTTGTCGAAAAGAAAAACACTTACCAGACACAAACGTTTTAATCGTATCTCCCTCCAGCTCGTCTGTGAAGTCTCCGAGGAAATTTCCGAGCGGAGGGTCGTTTCTACCATTACTGGCATAAACGAGGCTGTCAGTGTCGTGATATAACACGTCTCTGCCCAGTTTATCCATTTCATGGTAGAGTTTAAGTCTGGCCCAGGCGGTCGTAAACGTTGCTATAAAAATGTTAGTGGAGGCATCCTGTTCCACAAATTCGTCTGAGACTTGCCATTCAATTGCAGCCACCTCTTCCGAATGCAGAAAAATATCTTTGATCTGTAAGAATTCGTATAAAAAATTAGATGCTATCATATTATAAGTATAAACGTTATTTTATTTTAAATTAAAATGAACTTACGTTTTTTGTAGGATCACTCAAATATCGGTTGAAATCCGGTACACTGTTAACGTATGACAATTTTGTTTTATTCAAATTCATTCCCCACCTGTGCAAATAGAAAATAGGTTAAAACAAATGCTCTCTCACTTAAACATTAAAATAATTTTAAAAGGTATAAAAAAAGAGTTATACCTTCCCCAAAAACTATTTAGGGCCAATTTTGCTACTTGTCTCCTCCCTGGATTTATTGCAATCTGCAAAGGATTTAATTTGATACCTTCCTTTCTCTCGTATTCACTGATGTAATTTTGTTTCTCCTCGTCTGACGAGCATTCTCTTGGCCATCCATTACTTTCTTGTTTTATTTTTAAAAACAAGTCAATATATGAACGGAAGAGAAAATCAGACGATTTTGAAAAATGATACACTTCGTAAATCTGAAATTTTAAAAAAAATAGTGTCAAAGGAATAAAGTCATTGAATAAGTAAAATATGATTTCAATATTTTTCATGACTTACTTGAGAGATGTGGTATCCTTTTTTCTTTGCCAGTTTCAATTCTTCCGATACCCAAGTGCCAATAAGGGCTCTTTCGTCATCGGAATGTTGACATGCGCTTTGATTTTTTTCGTCAGCACATGTCCGACACAGAGGAAACATCAGCTTGTTTTGGGATCGGTAGATATAGGTAGATATCTATATATTTATCTTATACCGGTAGATACAGATCCGTGGGTGGAATCACTTTACATTTAATGATTCCAAAGTAATTATCCACGTCTTGAAACCCTTCGGTAATTACTTCAGGGTGTCCGACGGGATACTGGCAGTACTTGTTTACCTTTAAAAAATTAAGAAAAATATAACTATACATATAAAAAAAAATTCTATTCAGAGAATGTATGAAGAGAGAAAAACTTACCCATGGATAAAGGGAGGTAAAATCTACGTATTTAATATTCCCTTTGTGAAGCAATTTTAACGCGTTCGTACGTCCTCCAAAGAAAGAATCTCTTGGGTTCAAACGATCCTGAATGGTGTGTGCCCTCAGGAAAGCTTGAAGCCTCGAATCTTCCTTTTTAAGACGCAGGAACTCGTGCTCCCACATTTCCACCACGTTATATCCAAGGGACCTCAGATTTTCACAGTTCTCCTCGGTGCGACGCCGTATGGTGCTCATAGTGCACTGTTTCAACGGATGCATGGTGTCTCCGTCGAAGCATACAGTGCATCCATGGAAGAAACAGCCCTAAAAATAAACTTTCTATTAAAAAACTGCTAGGGTATACAATAAAAATATTTTCTGTACATAATTCGATATTTACCTGATACTGATAAACTGTTTTATTTTCTTCACAGTATCCATCTACAAAATTTCCCCCAATTTTCCTTTCACTTTTTCCGTTCAAACTGTGAAGTATTTTCAGTTTTTCGGTGAAGGATATGTAAATCCAACCACCGAATCGCATCAGGGCTGAATTGCTTTCCATGACTGTAGCCGTGTATTGGAACCATGGCGATAGAATTGTCCTGAATGTGTCCACTCCGATAGGTTGCCATGCAGGCCGATGCAATGGTTACGTATCTGACAAAAGAACATGTACATTAAATGACCGAATTCACACACATAAGGTCAAAAAAATTTACGAGGGAAAAAAAATTACTTACCGAAATGGATCTACATTCGCAATCTCCATAAATTGTTCTCGAAACACCATACTGCAGCGGCGGAGAATATCAACATCAGAACTAAAATGAGAAGAAAAACATATGTACATACTATTTTTTTTTGTAAAATGCACATTCTCTATTAAAAAAATGTTTACGTACCGACAATAGGAGAGCATTTCCGTTTTGAAATCAAAAACATCCTCTTGGTGTTGTTCATGCCAAGACATGAATTCACGGCGACAGGCAGATGACATGGAATCAGGACAATAAAACGATTGATCTGGCAACTTCCCAATGTAATTTTGGTTTTCACGAATATTAAAAAGATGGAGAAAATACCCCTTCTTTAATTCCGTGAGACCAAAACAGCTTGGCAGTTTTGACAGAGCCATCGGAAGAAAGTTTAACGAATCGATCACTCTGATGTTTAACGACGGCTGTCGAATAGACATCAGTTTCGACCCATTCGGTATTACTTCCGGCGCTATGCCCTGTTTCAGCAACCAAGCTAATAAGAATTGCCCATCAAATCTGAAAAACAAAATGTTTGTTAGACACAACACTTTCAATTTTTCTCTTTAACTATAAAATAAAAATATAAAAACTAACCCTTTCATGTTGTGCGCAACGGCAGTGAATCCCTTGTGACGTGGAGAAAACAACCACTCGCAAAAGTCCTGGCAGGCCGTGTATCCAGAGAACACTTTTTCTTCGCCGTTAGTATAGTGTGCCAACGCGAAATTTACCAAGTGCTCACCTGAAGACTGGTCCGTCTCGAAATCGAAAAAAATGACATTATCATTTTGTTTTTGAGGTGTCAGGCGGGGTAAATGGCACAGATGGTCAGCAAAATGAACAAAGTTTCTGCAAGACGGACACTTGGTGGTGCCACACTGGTGCAGGTGTTTCGGACAATCACGTCGTCTTATCACCTTGCAACAGTCGGTACACTGGTATACCTGAAAGGAAAATAATTCGTAAATGCATTTTATTCACAGAAAATCGTAATAGTAGAAAAAAAGGAGGAAATAGAACTTACTCGATCGCAAATCGATAATTCTTGATTACCATCCGTAGCTTTGTGCATTTTAAAGCATTCATCCGAATTGCATAGTCTGTCGCAATCCTGACACCGTTGCATTTTCCCAGGCGTACAGTCCGTTCGCAAACAAATAAAGCATGCATTTGGGCAATGATGATTTTCCAAGTGTTCAAAAGGCTTATCGCAGGTTTCACAATAAAAATTCGAGGCATAAAAACCTTTCAACGACTTGATAACGTAGTAATGCCCGTCGTGCAGCCATAAATTGATGCGCTGGGGTCTGCATTGGCCTTTGTAAGACACCTATAAATATACAAACAAAAATGAGACGTGTGTGACAGTTTTTACAATCATGCATTACACAAAACAAAAAAATTACCTGATTCAAATTTTCGGATGATATTACCACTATTTGCACATTTAAGTGGTTTTCGAAGACTGCTATGTCTCGGAATGTGCACGGACCCATAGGAACACCTGCAGACTGATGCAAATCAGTTGCCCTTTTCAGTAAGGCTGGTCGCCTATGATCTCTCAGGGTTTCTATAGATTGTTTGTCATTTTCCAAGTGTGCTAATGCAAACACAATCGCCTTGGCACAACACATTCCGTCTTCGGTCATGGGAATCGCTAATATCGATCGTTTGGTGAGCCGATCTAAGTTGACGTTCGATACCTTACGGATTCTACCTGCTCCTACAGGTCGTCTCACCGTTATGACATCTACCGTAAATCCGTTGTCCAACTGGATCGTATCCTTGGACTGTAAGACCTTCATTACAGCAGAAAGTACTTTTTCTGCCGTTAGAGAAGATACAGGCATAAGGGTAGTTGATATCGGCCTATCTAAGCCCTCTGCCTGAATACAAAATCGGATCAGATCAGTAGTATTCAGGTTTACGGTTGTTCTCGCTATCAAAAGCTCGAACAGTCTTCGAACGGTGTTGACAACCGTTGAAAGCATGATTCCTCTTAAATCATGAGGAAGTCTGTCTTCGTCGATTCGGGCCCGAAAAATAATTTCTTCAGCCTGAAATCGATTGTTACGACGTCTTGATCTTTCCTCTAAAATTATAGCATCCTCCAACTGTAAAAAAATAAAGTGTCGATTAAAATAAAATAACACACATTAACAAAAAAAATGCACTATATTCGCAAGAGCTACAAAGAAATTATACATAATCGAAACTAAGATTTAAATATATATATATATATATATATATAGGATAAAAATAATACCTCCATTCTATTACCAAACTGAGAAGGTAGATTCTCAAAAAAAGGAGATGCTTCCAAGAAATCCTGACTGCATTCAGTAATAATCTTAAATAACAGTATAAAAATTAAGCAAGAACTCATAAATTTTACTCAAAAAAGTTTTCAATAATATATTCACTTACTTCATCGTCGCTGTCAAACGGCATATCTTCATCTTCAAACAGAATCTATGTAAAAGAATACAATTCCAGTTAGTAAAAGCACATATTGATTTTCAATTGTGACATAAATAAACAGAACGTTCTAACGCATTATTCTATAATCGAATTATTGATAAAGTCCTTATAATAAAAAACAAATCATAAAATGTATTAAGATACACTTATTTTCAAAAAGTATTATTTCAAAATAATACGAATGAATAAACTATGAACATATACTAATATAATTTTTTAAATTAACTAAATATGTTAAGTAAAAGGAACTTACTTCACTAATAGTTCTCTTAGTTGGTTCCATTTCGAACAAAAATTCGTTGCTAAATCGGCAGAAAACTAAAATCGTCAAAAAATAAACTCAAATGGTAAGTTAGCAAGAATAAAATCGTAAATAAAAAGGGTTTGAAAGTGCAGACCTTTATATTTAAAAAATTGGGTGATGTCATACTATATTTCAGCCAATCATTGTTTTCATAAAAATAGCTACGTCATTTTCAACCAATCACAGTTTATTTGTGATCACAGATCTGTTCGTTTATCCGTGATTAGAAATTATATCAGAACTTTCCAGAAATAAGTTAAGTATTTCTCAGAAAAATCCCTCTTCCATAAATAAATAGATATCTCTCCCTCGTTGTGATAAGATATTTTACCAGAACTTTCCAAACATTTTAGTTAACATAAAAGTCCAGAAAATTCTTCTACCGTGATTAAGTAAATCTACCCCTTCTATCAGAGATTAAATATTTTACTAGAACATTCTTACAGTTAAACCAACATAACCCTTGGAAATCCCGATTCCACAAATCAATAAACTTTCGTTGTATACAGTGATAACATATTTCACCAGAACGATCCCACAGTAAGAATCAACATAACCCTCAGAAATGAAATCCTTCTTTAACAATATACACTAGATAAGGGGGGCACAGACTATCGGCACCGCATTTATCGGTACGCAGATGTTTCCTAGAATTTCGATGCAAATACAGTCAAGAAAATGAGATAAGAAACATAGAAACTCTAAATTAAAATGTTTTAAAATATCAACAGATATTTTCAATAAACTTATAGATAATTATTTCATACGTTAAGGTTTTTTATACTTAACAGTTCGATCTAAATTTATTCAGTTAATTCATTTAACTAAACGTTGTTAGAAAAAAAATGCATACATGATAAAAATTAACTTGAGCTGTTACAGTAAAAAAAAAATTGTTGAATATTAAACACGATTGTTAGAAGTGAGTTTTCGAAAAAGCTAAATATGTGTGTGTGTCACAGAAAAATAATTCAAGAAGTAATCATAAAATAATTATTACAGTAAAAATTGTTGTAAAATCATTTTAAAAATAAGTCTACTAAACATTTCTAGAATTTCATATTTAAAAGAGGTTCAACTCGTATTCCTATTCAGATAATATATATTTGTTAGAAAAGCAATGTGTGTGTAAAAATTCTAACTTGATATTTTCAAATATTAACGGTAAAAATAATTTTTTCCCAATAAACTTAATGATGATCAAATGTAATTATTTTATAATTTAAGATTTTTTATACTAAACACAAATCAATCGGAATATATAAATTCATTGAACTAAATAAAAATGCTGTTAAAAAGATATATGCTTATAAGAAAAATAAGCTTACTGAATATTGCTATAATTTCGTACTAATTAAACTTCCTTTCTTATTCATTTAAAAGTGTATTTCTTATAGTCTATTCATTTGAATTTTATTAAAATGTTAAGATATATACATTAATAATGCTTAAGCAAGGAGGTAAAATTGCAAAATAAGTAAAATAAAATAAATAACCCATTGCTTAAAAAAAGTTTTTCTTTTTAGTTGTAAAAATAATAATCATTTTGAAACCATACAATGTATGCATATATAAAAGTTTTAAACCTCATGTAGCTAATACTTAATCAAGTACAAGTAACTTTACGTAAGACATAATAAGAAAAAAATTGTTTTCTACTAATTTCTTCAAAATATATTCCTTCAGTTCATTCAAACGAAAAAAAAATGTGTATTAAGCAACTATTCAATTCCTGAACCTTATGAGAAGAAATAAAAAAAAATGGTTTCCAATTAATTCAGATTAAATTATATTCATTTATCTAGAATAGCACTTGTATACCAACACAACGAGCTTATCGCTCCGTAAATAACAATACCAAAGATAACGGGTGGGGTGCCTTATCGATACAGTAGGTACACAATGATAACCTTATCAGCATATTCAGACCAACACGGCCAGAAGGGGGCGGGGGGGGAGTATGACGTCACTTCCGCCCCGCGTACTACGGCGCTTACTGCTATCGTTTGCTTTCATTTTTTTATCGTTTGCTTTCATTTTTTTAATCGTTTGCTTTCATTTTTTTTTTATCGTTTGCTTTCATTTTTTTCCCCATCGTTTGCTTCAATTTTTTTACTGTTTACTTCAATTTCTTATCATTTGCTTCAATTTTAATTACATTTAGTTTAAGTATATTCAATTTAATAATTTATAGTTTCCTTTAATTTGAATTACATGCAGTTGATATAATATTCAATTTAATAATTTATCGTTTCCTTTAATTTTAATATCGTAAAAGTTTATTATTGTCTATTTCTCGATATTTCGTCGTTTACTTTCTTATTTTTTAATAGAGAAATTTAATATTTATAAAAAAAAAAAAGCACACCTTCGGTGGCTAAATCTGTTCTTTGCAAAACTTTGCATAGAACTTCCGATTTTAGAATTTTTCCTCATTCATTTTCATGTGCACAAATCATAAAAATTTAATCTGAATATATTATAGTTTAACGCTTTTGTTATTACGTTAGAAATAGGTTTACATGCTTATCTGTTATATAGGTACTCCATTTTCTGTCATATGATGCTAAAAGTGGTAACCAAACGAAAAGAATCTGACGGCTTAAGGTTTCTTTTCTTTGTATAAAGAAAATAAACATTAAGCCATCAACATTTAGATACACATACCGTATATTAGCGCAGTTAAGACGATAGTTTATTCATAAAAAAATGCTCCCTAAATTCGTGATTGTCTTATAAGACAAATAAAAAAAAAAAAAAAAAAAAAATGAGATTAAAATTTTCATAAATTAAAGCCATTATGAAATGAAACATATCACCTACAAAATCCTCAGATTCCTCATCTAAGGTAAATAGCTTCTCCAGTATAATACTTCCTCGTTTTCGCTGTTTTTCCCATTCTGTACCTAACGAGTCGATTTCCGCTTCGTCATTAGTATCCCATTACAAATGATATTCGAAATCTCACACTTTTTGACAGATCGGTTTGAGGCATTCATTACAGGTACATGAGAGTTCGTGATTCAGCATACTAAAATTAGAGGGCAATCGAGCACTAGCGAGATTGCAGCTTCTGCTCAGTGTATCATATGGTAAAAATTTAACAAGAACAATTAGAGATTTAAGAATTTGAATTTAAGAAATAAAAGTTAAAAACCGAAAACAACCCCGGGGCGGCGTAAGTAAATTAGAAGTTAACATAGTTGAGTCTAAGCTATGGGGGCTTAGTATAAATGTTTACAGTAAATCTGCAACCATTTCCACAATCTCCACAGGTGTGTGTAGGGGGGGGGAGATAAGTGATGCTTTATCGGCTATCTGCGAACTTTTGTCAGCAAAGATTTAGCACTTATTGATAAAATGAATATACGGCGGTTTGAGAGGTTGAGACCATTTCGTAGTTTTGTAGGCGAAATTTTGTTTTAGGTTTACTTCTGTAAATATTGTTTGTGCTCTGATCAAGGGATTTTGGTGATTTTCAATAGTTAGAAAGATATTTCGAGAAAGTGTGAATCGTCATGTGCTTCTATAGGCAGTGTAGCCAGATGCAAGAAAAGAAACTTATTAGATTGATTGATTTCGTTGATGGTTCATCGACATCGTACTTAGAAGCAACACGAGAGCTATTGGAGAGGGATCTCGTAATTTTGAGCCTTGGTCAAACGACGAGCTCGACATCTGATCCTCTCCATTTTTTGTTGTTGTTTTATCAATGTCGAACTAGAAAAAACACGAGGGCTATTGGTGACGGACCTCGTAATTTTGAATCTCGGTCAAGTGACGAAGACGACACCTGAGTTGGCACCTCCATCTCCTGACTTCCACACCACGCCATGAGTGGGATTTGAGCCGCGACTGATTCAACGTGCATTGGCCCCGGCTACACAGCGGGTCTTTAGTGGCATCAAGGCTCGAACCCACGAAACCGTCGCCAGCGACTATGACAATTAGACTACCACAATACTGATCCTCTCCAATGGGATGACTAAGAGTCTCGACAAATTTAACGTGCATCAGCCCCGCTACACCATAAATCTTTAGTAAAATCATGACTCGAATCCACGTTTCAACGAAACAACACCGGTCGCTAGTTCGTGACCATGACCACTTGGTCTACCGCGGTCAATAAACTTGTTAGAGATACATGTGAGTTTGCACGCCAGTTGTGCTTCCTTGGAGCGGTCTTCAAGTTTGTATCAGTAAAAACACGGCTTAAGTTTGGCTTAAGACGCTTTGTAGAATAGTAATAGGAGGAAGGATTGTTATTGGGTACTGGGGAGGGAGGTTGAGTTCCCATTGGCTGTCGCAGAAGGCTGGTAAGAAGGTGAAAGACAAATTTTGAAGTTCTTGACTTGAGTAGAAGTTGATGACAACTGGTTTTTTTATTGGTTGACTGGATGTGGAGGGGAGTTTCTCTATTGGCTTCCCTAGATGGGTGCTATTGGGAAGACGGAAAATTAGGAGGAGAAAAGTACTATGGGTCAATGTGGCAATGTAAAATAGAGAAAATTAAGAAAAGAATTAAATGAGTTTGAAATTATTCAAAATATTTAATTTTTATGAGACAGTTAAGGAGGTTCGCATTAGTCAAGAAGGTTTTTCCTTGGTATTTTAGTTTTAATCATGGGGATATATTCTTCTGTTTAACTTGTTAGAATTTTCAGTGTGAAGGAGAGAGCTGATGAAGGAGATTTTCAGCTGCTTCTGGTAATTTAATATTAGATTTTGCCGCAAAGGCTCACACTGGACTTGCGTAAGTTAACATTGGACGCAAGATGGAATTGTACAGTAGTACTTTATTTTCTAGAGTCATTCTTGAGTCTTAACAAATTAAGGGGGAAAGTTAACATTTGATTTTCCAGAACTTATCACGCGTGTGTGTGAAGTGTAATTTCTAGGACAGGGATTTATCTAGGATCATACTAGATATTTAGTTGAATTGGAGCATGGAATCTGAGTATTGTAGAGGGTGGGGTTGGATGATTTTTCATTTTTTGATAAATAAGACTGTTGCTCACTTTTTTCATTATTTTGATATTCCAATTATTGAAAGATTTTTCTAGAAGGATCAAGTGCTTGTAAAGGGCGAAAGTGTTTCTAAACGCTGTGAGCACAGCTGTGTCGTCAGCATACTTGCTAAGTGTTTTTTAAGAATAAGTTAAATATAAATGAGCCTAATAAAGATCCTTGAGCTACTCCTGCATTGATGTATCTGCTGGGGGAAAGCGTTTGATTAGCAAAGTATTTTGACTAGAACCAGAGATAGATGAACGTAGTAGATGTATGAGTGAATCTAGGAAAGTTTAAATATCTTAAAGTTTAGGAATATTTTAAAAGTTTATATGTAAGTCCTTCTAATCAGACTCTATCGAAGACTTTTTGTATGTCAATTAATTCTGCTCCTGTGGTTTTGTGTTTTTCAAATCTAGAGGAAAATTGTTTCAGTTAATTTAAGAAGAATTTGAACTGTTGAAAGTTTTATAGTAAAGCCATATTGATTAGGAGTTAAGATGTTGCTATTATAGATGTATTCTTGAAATTTTTGTAGAAGGATAAATTCAGTGAGTTTATCTAGAGAACAGAGCAGAGAAATTGGCCTGTAACTAACAGGAAGCTTAGTATTTTTACCAGGTTTGAGAACAGGATAAATAATAACGGTTTTTCAGAAGTTAGGAAAGCAGTTTAGCTCGAATATTTTGTTATATAATAAGGAGCGCTAGTATGAAAATTATTTTGCTTGGGAAATTGTTTAAGATTGTATTTGTAATCCCATGTATGCATGGGCATATGTGAGTTCGTGATTCGGCGCGTACTTCTATGGTCAGTGCTGCCATATGCAAGAAAGTAAAATATGCAGATGATGAACCCTGATATAAACTAAATTCTTTGGCCGTTGATAGTTTGGGGGTCTTCTTACAGGACAGATATGATAAAACAATAAAACTTTGGCAAAAATTTATACTTCGTCTTATATGAGGAAATATACTGTACACGTGTTTTTTGAAGCTTGTTTTTAGAATAACACAAATGATTGAAAGAGGATATTAAGGTCGAATTCCTAAAATGTTTCTCACGGGATGTATTTTATTTTACGACGTGAAAAGTACATTTCGGCAAACATCAAAATATCAAATAAGAAAGACATTTTCCATTGGCAAGATCTAAATATTAATGAGAGGTAACGTCAAATCTTCTACAGATGCTCACTGTAGTCGGCTATTACTAAAATTTGATGTAAAATTATATATATATTTACTCATGGACAAAAAAAATTAGCGTACCAAGAAATAATCGCGGGATCGTAACGAAACTTGGCATGAAGGTACATGTTGGGGAGATGTGCAAATGATTAGAAATTCAGCGTGATTGCGCATTACGTATAGCCAGTAAAGGGTGTTTAACGTCGTTCTCCGTGGAGTATAAAACAGGTAACCAAAACTTGTTTGAGTGTTCTGAATGGTTTATACAAAGGAAGAGCTGAGGTAGACATGCCATTACGCCGTTTCGAAGACAATATGAGCAGCTGCTTCAGTTTGAGAGGGGGAGAATCATCGGCAAGATCGAAGCTGGGTGGTCAGCTAGGCAAATAGATTGTCAATTAGGCCGCTCTGATTGTGTTGTGAGGAGGTGTTGGGACCAGTGGATCCGAGGGATGTCATTTACACGATTACCAGGCTCAGGACGCCCTCGACAGACCAGTCGCCGAGAAGACCGTCACATCGTAAGAAATGCACGGTACAGCCAACTGCTTCATCGGCCGCCATCCAGGCACAGGTAGCACCTTCACTAGGGCCCCCTGTGTCTTCTCGAACCATACGAAGGCGCCTGGCAGAAGGACATTTGGGATCGCGGCACCCATTACGTGTGCTGCCATTGACGCCCATCCATCGACGCCTCCGTTTGGAGTGGTGCCGCGCACGAGGAAACTGGACTGCAGCGGAATGGAACCAGGTCGTCTTTAGCGACGAATCCAAATTCAATCTCAGCAGTGATGACAATCATGTTCGTGTGTGGAGACCCCGTGGTGAACACCTCAATCCTGCCTTTGCTTTACAGCGACACACCGATCCCACAGCTGGTGTGATGGTATGGGGTGCCATTGCCTACAATACACGGTCACCCCAAGTATTGATCCGTGGCACCATGACAGCCGAGCGGTATGTCCATGACATCCTGCAACCACATGTGTTGCCACTCATGCAACGGCTCCCAAGAACCATTTTTCAACAACACAATGCTATGCCTCACACGGCAAGGGTGTCACAAGACTCTCTCCGCACTGTTACTACCCTTCCTTGGCCTTCCCGATCCCCAGAATTGTCTCCAATCGAGCATATCTGGGATCATTTGGGACGGCAAGTTAGGCATCCCACGAGTTTGAACGAACTAGAAGCAAGATTACAGCAAATATGGAACGAAATGTCTCAAGACATCATACAGAACTTGTATGCCTCAATGCCCGATCGCATCGTGCATTTACGCTACAAGGGGTTCAACAGGGTACTAAATCCTCCGTTCTTTTGCCTTTTTCTCTGAAATAAATGATCCTTTTTCTAAGATTTTCTAATCATTTACTTATATCAAAGTAGTCATTACGTATGTAAAATTTTGTTTCATTTTGAAGACTCTTTCTTGGTGCGCTAATTTTTTTGTCCATGAGTGTATATATATATATATATATATAAGTCTAATTAATTATTTTATATTTTAAATTTCTTTTTAAAAATAAATAGGATAATCATAATCAGCCTCTGTGTACAGGTGTGACGTTGGGCTATTTGCGGCTTTCTCTTCACTAACCTTGGGGACTTTTAATTAAGATTGATTGCTTTTTCTAAACAACCTTTGCCCAAACAAAAATGAAACGTGGATATTTAAATTTCAAGCTGGTAGAAATAAAGTGAAACGAGGGAGACAGGAATTATAAAAATTAAACTTGAGACACACGAAAGAGGTCGAGTTGTTCTAGCGTTTGGCAATTGTTCCAGAATCAAAGGCGGGGCCGATAACTGTTACAAGATATCGGCTGCATAGTGAAAGTTAGAAGTCAAGACAGCTTCAACTTTAAGCTAGTGGTAAGACTCTGTTAGTTTGTTATTGGTAAATCAAGTTAATATATTTAGGGCGCTATTTGAGGAGAGCCGGTTATATTTGTCGTTATACTAGCAATGTATCAATAAACATAGTGTTGAAACCTGTGTAACGTCTTCTTGAACGCTTTATTGACTTTTAGTGTTAGTACTTTGAGTTTAGCTATGGCACAAGAGGCGAATAGGAATAGTTCGCCGTCATACAGGTAATACAGAAATTTTTCAACATTATAAAGATATTATTTCAAAACACCATAAAGATATTCAGCTCTATAAAGATATCGTAATATGTTTATATGAGTGATTATTATTATAATTCACATATATTTCTTTTACGGAGACCGAAATGTTGTAATTTGGCAATATATTAAATGAACCTGAAATAATTTTTATAAATATTTATATTAAACGATTTTTATAAAAAATATTACTTTGTAAAGTATTAAGTTAATGTATGTCGCATTAAAAGTAATATATAAAAGTAAATAAGAAAATATTTTAAGAAAAACAATATCGTAATAAGCAATGCTAGCTGAAAAAGGATATATTTGAAGAAGCTTCATACTACAACAACTTGTAACTAATTGAAAAGTGGCATTGATTATAACAATAAAAATAATTTGATTTCAAATTTTTCCAATGTTTTTGAATTACAATCATATGCTTAATATTGTTGAAAATTGTCGTACATTTTTTGATAAATCATAATACTTTCTAGAATTTTACAAATTATGAATATTTTTTTAGCAATCATTCTCTCTCTCTTTTAAAATTTTCATCCATTTTTCTTTTTAAAAGCATTTAATTTACTAATTTTCTTTGGTTTTTTAAAAGATTTTTTAAATCGTCCTTTTAACATTTCTAACGAACTTATTCATACTTAATTTAAATAAGCATAATATTAATGAAATTTCCTATATAATTCATTCAATGGCTAAGAAAACGGAAAGTGAATCAAATTTCCAATATACTAGAGCTTTCGTCAATTAATAATTAACAAATCAAATTCGATCCTTTACTATGAAGTTCACATTACACTAACACTATAATTGAAAATTCCATTTATACATTTGTGGAGATTTTCCTTTTTTGAAAAATTGAGCTTCGGAATATTTTAAAACTGTTCATTTTCCTTTTTCAACTTTTTTTTTTATCATTGTTGATATTTAAGTCAAAAAGTCAATTTTGTTTTCTTACACAGATTGAAAATTTTATACCTAAAAAAATCCACATCTTCAGCGTATAGTTGTTACATGCTTGATTCTAAGCTAATTTTGTTTAGATTTTATAAGACATTTTTTGCCTCCTCAAATATATATATATTTGATATATATATATATATATATATATATATATATATATATATATATAAATCATTATTTAATCAAAAAATTATTGTTTATTAAATATTCACCTTAACTAATAATTAAAATTTTAGCTTAAGACTTGCTCAGAAATTTTTCATATTGTTTGTATCTTTAATTTATTCAATAAAATCAACATATGTTAAAAAAAATAACATTCAATAAAGTCAATTAGTGATTCGAAAAGAGAACAATCATGGTTTTAATCATTCAAGGAAAATTCTCTTTACATTTAATATTTTTTAAATAAAATAGAATAACTGAAGAAAGCCACCTTTTTTTTTTATTTCAAACAAATTCATTTTAATATTATAGAGTATCAAAGCCTAATTTCCATAATACAAGCTTCGTAAATGAAAGAAACCACGATTGCAATAATTTTCCTTTTAAAAATTTTAAATGCATTTAAATTTATTTTATTGAAGAAATAATATTTCAAAGTAAAGTAAATTAAAATGAATTTAGTATGTTATATGTTTATTAATTTGTCAAATTCTACCAATAAAATGGTAAACTAAGTGAGTTGTTTCTTGTCTTATCGTTTATTTCATTTTATATCATTGGTTTCCATTATATTTGATAAGCTTTATGTCATAATTCTTCAAAGAGGATTTTATTTTTATTGAAGAGGATTATTCTACTCTGAATGCATTCGAATATTTTTCTATCATAAAACTGATTACATGTCGATGATTTTAGATTATTTCTAGTAATAATAAAAAAAGGAAAGGAAATTTTAATTTATTATTTCTTCTTAGTTGCAAGATTGATTTATTGTTTGCAGCGATGTGAGGGCTATTGACGACGGACCTTCGAAATTTTCAACCTCGCTCAAGTGACGTGGACGACACTTGAGCTCGCACCTTCCTCACCAAACTTCCACAACACGCCAGAGAGAGGACTTTTTACCTCGACGTATTTAACGTGCATCAGCCACATTATACGACGGGTCAATGGTGACCTCATACCTCGAATCCAGGACTTGACGGAAACAACGCAGGCCATGAGTTTGCGACAATGACCACTAGGCTACCACGGCCACGCTGTCTTAATTGCAGGAAACATGAAACAAAACTACTAGGTTATAAATGAAAAGAAGCATTAATTCTGATATGTATAATTGTATAATTACAATCATTTTATGAAAGCTTTTGAGTATGTACCTTAAAATTTCCTTCTCTTTATGAATTAATTTAACTTTACATTTGTAGTTGTTGTAGTTTTATTTATATTTATTTTTATATTATTATTATTCTAATAAGTCACGTAATTACATTATATACATAAGTAATATTGTGATCATTCATATATGCTTCTAAAAATTGTAAGTCATTTTATTAGTTATAATAATAATTTAAAGGATTTGAATACATTTATTACTTTTATTAAAATAGTTTTTCTTATTTGATTTAAATACTGAAACTAACAAAGTGTTATTAAATATATTTTCATTACCTATGATAACTGTATCTGTAATATCACAGCAACGCCATATTCAAGAGCCGCATAATCATAGTTTGATCTATTCCTGAATCACGGATACTCCCCTCATTATATGTCCTTTACGCTCCTTTGTGATGCTGTTGCTAAGCAACTAAGAACGGCTCGTGACTCATTTCTTTTTGTGGTAATAGATGTCATAATACATTCCTTTCTCTTCACCCTATTCCATATGGACATTTGATAACGGTTGCTGGGAAGGATTTTTTTTTTTTTTAAGAAAATCGGGTAATAAGAGAAAGTTGAATAATGGGAAAGAAAATCTCTTCCAATTATTATTACTCTGTAATACAATGCCAATTAATTCGCAAATACACTCTATAAAAAAAAAAAAAAAAAAACCGACGCACTAAGAAGTAATCTGATGGAGACAAAAATTGGGGGATAGGAAAAGTATGTATGTACAGAATCGAAAATGATTAAAATTTCAGAAAAATTGAAGGATTTATTTCAGAGTTACATAGTTACAAAATAACGAGTTCGATAAGGTTTAAGGTTGCTCACCCACCTCTAACCAGGATGCAAGCTGCCACACGACGTCGCACAGAGTGATAAAGCTCCCTGATGGTCTCCTGCGGTATTTCTTGCCAAATTTGCTCCAATTGTCGGGCCAGGTCATCAACATTCCCTGGTAGATGCTGTCGCCTTTCCATCATATCCTGGGCATGCTCGATTGGAGAGAGATCTGGCTGGCCAAGGAAGTGTTTGACAAGACAGTTCATGGCAACACGTATCGTATGAGGTATGGCATTATCTTGCTGAAAAATAAGACCAGGGTACTGCAAAAAGAACGGTAGTAAAAAACAGGTCTCAGAATGTCGTCGACGTACCGCTGTGCTGTACGACAAAGGGGTGCGACCAAAGAGGTCCGGCTATCAAGGGAAATGGCACTCCAGACCCAACTCCTGGTTGAGGGTCTGTGAGGCGCGCAGTAGGGAAAGCAGGATCAGCACGCTGCCCTGGGCGTCATCAGACATGTCTTCGATGATCGGCAGGACACAGTTGGAAGCGGGATTCGTCGCTAAACACTATACGTCCTCAGTCAGCATCATTCCAACCTGATCGAGCCAAGCACCACTGTAATCTGGCTCGACAGTGTGCATGCGGGAGTGGCAGGTGGCGTAGCGGTCGGTACGAGCGTAGATTTCGTTCTATCAGCAGTCTGTGGATAGTCATGGCGAACACTCGTGTGCGGGTCGCACGTCTGATGGTTGATAACGATGAATCAGGCGCTGTGACAGCTGATCTAACAATTACTCTGTCCTCCCCCTCTGTTGTGGCCTTAGGTCGACCGCTACCATCATGACGCTGAAATCTGCCATTGTCCACCCATTCTTGCCAGCATCTTCTAATCGCTGCATCGCTTCGACCCATATGACGAGCGATTCTCCGATTTGCCCACTCACAACCTGCCTCTTTCAATCGAATGATGCGACCTCTTTCAAACTCTGACAGTTGCTTGTAATGAGCTCGAATCCTTCGCGAGGCATTTTTTCAATCGTTGAAAGGTATCCTAAATCGCAATGCAACAGAAAATTTGACCATTAGATTGAGAATCGCTTCTTATATACACCTGCTTAGTGCGCAGTTCCGATGCGCTGTAGCTCCCGCTTTTTATTTATTCGACACCAAATTTTAATCATTTGCATGTTGGGTCCAAATGTCTTTGCATACGAAATTTCATTACAATCGGGCAACTCCTTCTTGGTGTGTCGGTTTTTTGTTGTTGTTGTTGTAGAGTGTAATATCATATACTGTGTTTAGGTGATCATATACTTCTTCGGTCTCTTAAAGCGAAATAGTTTTACATTTTCTTCTATGATTCATTGATATTATTTTAGATTAGAAATCCTGTTTAACTAAAATGATTACTAATTCTACAATGTATTAAAATTTAACCTCTTCAGATTTTAAATAGTGAATGAGTGAGTGAGTGTAGGGTTTAATGGCGCAAGAGCCAAAGTAGGCTATGCTGCGCCAAACATTCGTTAAAATCAATTCAAAAATATTTTAAAAACATAAAAAATTTTATGCATTTATGAAACTGGATAAAAATGTAAAATTTCAAATTTGGTGTAAAAGGCCAATATGACGTAAAAAGGCAAATAAATTATGGTGGGGTTTTTCCCCCACCAAGTCGGATAGATTTAAAACAGATGATTGAAAAAAAATACGACGATGATGACTAAAAACAGGACACATAATTAAAATGAGATGAATCGTGTAAGGGACATGGCAGGAAGGACACTCGGGAGCACCCTCCCCAAATAAAAGATGTCTATGGATAAATCGAGTATGTCCGACGCGAAGGCGGGTCAATCTGACATCCGCTCTTCGCATTGGACAAACAGGCCATTCTCCAATGATCGGCTTCACCGAGTGTAATTTGTTATTTATCTGAAGACTCCACGATTCCTGCCATATCTGATGAATGAGAATTAAAATGTGACGTCGTATGTCCTCAAATGGGACTGCGAACTGCAGAGGATTCGTTGCCGAACGTGCAGCCGAGTCCGCTTGTTCATTTCCTAAAATACCTACATGACTAGGTATTCAGCAGAATTTTATGTCATAACCCCTGCTATAAAGCTGGCAAATAATGCCAGCTATTTCAACCACGATAGGATGACTTCGATCGTCAAGATGTACCAATGTTTCCAGGACGCTCCTACTGTCAGTATATATGACGAACTTTCGAGAACTGGACTTCTCGACTAATCTAAGGGCACAGTAAATGGCGACTGCTTCGGCAGTGTAGACACTGCAGGAAGAGTCGAGCCGGTAACTGTGCCTGATGTCGCTTGAAACGACACCACAGCCGACATATCCAGTTCCTTTCGATCCATCCGTGTATATAGGAATAAAATCCTCATACTGACAGCGATGGAAGGCAAAGATTCTCTGGAGAACAATGGGACATGTGGTGCTCTTACTGTAAGAAGCAAAGGGGTTATGATATATAAACCTTGGAATATTCCAAGGTGGAAATTTAATAAAATTTCGTTGCTGAACATCCAAGTCATGTAGGCCGAGTTCCTCAATGAAGTCTTTTACCCTCTGAGAAAAAGGCCGGATGAAGGAAGGACGAGCACTGTACAGTCTCCTTAAAGACGGGCTGGTATTAATGTTTTGTGATGGATGAGATGGAAGAGATGACATTTTGAAATGATAATAGAGCGACAGTTTCAGGCGTCGCAAAGCCAAAGGCAGCTGGTTACAAATAACATAGAGGCTCTGCACAGGTGACGTTCGAAACGCACCACAGCAGATTCTCAGAGCGTTATGATGGACTGGGTCAAGTTTCCGCAAGGTAGTTTTGCAGGCAGATCCGTAGACGATACATCCGTAGTCGATCCGAGACAGAATCACCGACTGATACACTCGGAGTAATGAAGTTCGATCCGCTCCCCAAGAGGTGTTGGACAACACCTTCAAGATATTCAGGGATTTCTCACATTTCCTCCGCAGATGTAAAATGTGCGGAAGGAAAGTGAGTTTGCGGTCGAAAATTACTCCGAGGAAGCGGACGTCAGGGACGACCGGAATAGACGAATTACGGATGCGAATGTCAGGACCGGGATGGAGACCCCGTTTCCTGCAAAAATGCACGCAACTACTCTTGCTGGCAGAAATACTATGCCCATTAGCATCACACCATGTAACCAGGTTATTGACTGCGGTCTGAAGTCGTCGCTCATTGATACGCATTGACGATCCTTCGCAGGAAATCTGCAGATCGTCAACGTATAATGAACCATGAACTGATGGTTGTAAATGAGAAAGTATGGGAGAAATGTGACAAATATAAAGAGTGGGGCTCAAAATGCTCCCCTGAGGAACTCCTTCAAACTGAATAAAAGATGAAGATAAAACATTACCAATCCGTACTTTAAATGATCTGAAATTTAAAAACATTTTAATAAAAAGAGATAAATTGTCTCTCAGACCATAATCGTAAAGAGTGCGCAGAATCCCATAGCGCCACGTACGGTCATATGCCTTTTCGATATCAAAGAAAATAGAAACCAAATGATTCCTCCGTACGAAAGCAGAACGAATCTGACTTTCGAGTAGAAGGATGTTATCTACTGTGGATCTTCCTTTACGGAAGCCACTCTGAAACGGAGGAATGCATTGATCCTTTTCCATTTGATAAACGAGACGGGCATTGACCATACGTTCTAGCGTCTTACAGAGGCAACTCGTCAGAGCGATATGCCTATAGTGGAGAGGGTTCTTTGGATCCTTACCAGGCTTCAGAATAGGAATAACGATTGCTTCCTGCCACTGGCTAGGAAACACATGCTCCCTCCATATTCGGTTGAATAGGTAAAGGAGACTGACAAGTGAATCCTCGCTCAAGTGGCGAAGCATATCGTATGTTATTCCATCAGAGCCTGGACTGGTATTTTTAGCCAAGGACAGAGCCTTTCTCAATTCCCACATGTCAAAGTCACAGTTGTAAGGGAGGGGTTGCCGACACCTGAAGTTGATAGGTGTCTGCTCAGAACGATTCTTAATCGCTAAAAATGTAGCGCTATATGAATCGGAGCTTGACACACTAGCAAAAGAGTATTGGCCACTTCGACAGGTGAAGAATGCACAGCATTTGCAGTTTCCAGTATCGGGATGGAAAATTCCCGATTCAGGGAGTTGGCAGCTTTTACCTTTCTCCATAACTGTTGACTTGTGGTAGACGATGTGATGGAAGAGACATATCTGATCCAAGATTCTCTCTGACTATGTCGCCTTACTCTGCGAGCAAACATCCTTGCCCTTTTAAAGGCTATGAGATTTTCAGTTGTGGGATATCGTCTGAAGATACCCCACAATTTCCTTTGTTCCCGGTAGGAGGATTGACATTCCTTATTCCACCATGGTTTACTCAACTTCCTCTGTGATGTTCCACTCTTCGGTATCGCTGCATTAGCAGCGTTCACGATAGAGTAAGTGACATTGCGGACAGAGTCATTAACATCTCGATTTTGAACCATTGTACCGGTAATAACCGCTAACCGTGTGAATAAATCCCAATCTGCCCGGTTGAAGCCGTAAGTGGGGGGACGTAAGTCGTAGACTGCCTCTCCTGATCTCCCAGGTTCATGGTAGTGGGGGGACGTAATCGCCCCCACTACCATGAACCTGGGAGATCAGGAGAGAGAAATGATCACTATTATAGAGATCATTTAGAACCTCTAAATTCAGCGACGGTAGCAGTGTCGGTGAACAAATGGCTAGATCAAGGGAATGAAATGTCCTAGTGGGAGCATGGAAATACGTTTTCTCGTCGGTGTTCAGCAGACAGAGACTGTGATCAGAGATCAATCGCTCGATCTGCCGACCGCGAGAATTTGTACCATCATACCCCCACTGAGGGCTGTGTCCATTAAAATCACCAAGCAGAAGGAAGGGAGCTGGTAACTGATCGACTAGTTGGTCTAAATCCATTTGTGACACTACATCGTTAGGTGGCAGGTAAATGCAGCAGACTGTGATTAATGTGCGAGTATGAATTCGCACAGCCACAGTCTGCAACGATGTGGTCAGTGTAACGACGTTATGAGGACAGTTCTGTGATGCCAAAATGCAAACACCTCCAGAAGAAGGTGATGCGACATCAACATCCCGTCGTACACAATGATATCCACGCACTCGGGTTGTCATATTACTCTTCAGAAAAGTTTCCTGAAGAGCAACACAGACAGGTTGGTGCGTAGATAGAATGGATTTGAGATCCTCTAGTCTGGGTCGTAAACCACGGCAGTTCCAGGAAACAAAGGCCATTAAACAAGCGCACTCGAAGTGGAAGGTCCTGTTTCCAGGACCCCCAGAGAATCATAATCTTCTGGCGACGGGTGGAGATCCACCGTATCACTTTCAAGAGAATGAAAGATCCTCTTTTTTTTGCGAGGAATGCTGTTCATCGCAGCAGATTTTAATTTTTGTCTCTGCAAAGCTTTAGACCTGGCCAATGGCTTTGTCTGTTGAGCTTTAGCAGAGGAAATATTTTTGTTTTTATGCATTGTTTTTTTCGATTGAGAATTGATTGTGATAGGCGGAGTGTTAGGAGGAGGTTCCGGAAATTGTGTAGATTTCGAAACCTTTGTAGTCTGAGTGGCAGTAGCATAGCTTTTCCCCTGTATCGGGGTACGGGAAGCAACTATTCGGCGGGCTTCTAGATATGAAACGTTCTGGAGAGTCTTTACAGAAGTAATATCTTTCTCCTCGGCCCATTTAGGGCAAGAGCGAGAATATGCAGGGTGGTTGCCCTGACAATTGACGCACTTCTCTGCAGCGTTACAGGAAGCACTGTCGTGTCCTGTTGCTGTGCAGCGAGCGCACGTCAATTGTCCCCTGCATGCATTTTTGGAATGTCCAAAACGTTGACAATGGAAACAACGTAGAGGATTGGGAATATATGGTCGAACGGGGAGTCGGAGATATGCGGCCTGAATAGTTTGTGGCAGGGTAGGAGTCGAAAAGGTCAAGATGAGATGCTTAGTACTAAGCACCTTACCATCTCGCCTAATCCATATCCTCCGGACACCACAAACCTGCTGGTCCTGCAAATTCTCCAATATCTCCTGTTCCGCACATTTACCAATTCCATAGAGGATATAACGCCTCGAGAAAAGTTCAGACTACCATGGGGAGAAGTAGTAACTGCGTATGGACCTAAGGTCTTCATACTTATGACTAGTTCTGCCTGTTTGGAATTGTTCACTTCTATGAGTAAGTCACCTGAAGGTAGTTTTTTAATGTCTTTTACAGTTCCTATCATACCTAATATTCCTTTTTGAATTAAAAGGGTGATATATTAGTGAAAGAATCATTCTCTCTTTTAATAATAAAAAATCGAAAAGTAGTGGGGGTGTTATTTGTTGTGTTAATATGAAATTGATCATTTATTATTTGTTTACTTGTATTTGTTTCATTCATTCTCATGTCTTTACCTTTTAATTGATTTTCATCATCTGGAAAAGAGCGATCAGCCCATGAAGCAGTAGCCTCCGAGAGCAAATCTAATTTTCCTTTGTTTGTCGCCATAGTGCCTCAAAAAGAGAAAAAAATCACGGAAAGACTTCTAGTTCGATGGGTCCCCGCCAGACCCATCTCCCCACCCTTTCCTAACGTGGAAACGAGTAACCTCCGGAGAGATTCGTTCCAGCCGGACAATGTGAACTGCCCCATTACGTGCCCAGGCAGAGGCACAGGTCCAAGGCCGAAGCCGAGGAGGATTTCTCGCAATGGGAGGGAGGTCACACCATCCAACCACACGCAACCAAAGCTCTCCCTCTGGGAACATTTTGAGGATGACGTTCCGAAACTATAACCGACGGCGCACGCAACTCCTCTCCTCGCACACCCTTCCCTAACCAGGGCCTTTTCCAATCACGCCCATGCGGTCTCCCACTAGGTACCTCCGCATGAGGGGTACTGGGGCCCCGTATTGCCAGAGCTAGGCATGCAGGAAATCGGCATTGATACGCCGTCGGCCTTTTAGTGTTTTAGTAGAGACACCACAAATATTTTTTTTTTATTTTTAAATATTTTTATTCCTTTTTTTTTAATTTTTATATTTTTTTTAAGTCAAGAGTTACACAAACACTAATAAGAAATAAAACTATGTTAGTTTAAACTGTTTTCCGCTTGATATAAAAAAATATCAAGCGGAAAACCCCCCAAAGCAAAACACATGACAGGAAAAAAAGAAGGGGGAGAAGAAGAGGAAAAAAAGATCACTGAGGTACCTCGGGGTTGTGAAGCCCGTACTCATCTCAGGTAGATGAGCCCCCTGAGGGGAAGATTTTCAAGACAAACAGATATTTACAATGGAGATATTTTGATAT
>BMAW01070414.1:312672-391911 GCA_019974015.1 Nephila pilipes | reverse complement strand
GTGAGAGTGAGTGTGAGTGTGTGAGTGTGTGAGTGAGAGTGAGTGTGAGTGTGTGAGTAAGAGTGAGTGTGTGAGTGAGAGTGAGTGAGAGTGAGTGTGAGCTGTAACGATAAAGAGCACTCTAATTTACATTTACATATTGGTATATTTTTATCAACTTGAATGCATTTCATTCCAATTAATTTTCTTAATTTTCAGACGGATGTTTGACAAATACATAATTCCAGTAAACTTAGGAAAGGGAAAATTGGCCCTTCATTATGCATTTTTAATATTTAATGAATATCATGTTTCGTATTTCAAAGAAATCAGTAAAGCATCACTTTATTAACTTCTAACTAATTTAATAGCAGGTATTTAATCATATATTAGTCTTGATCAACAGTGTAAACATACAGTTTTTAAGTCCTTTTAATACACTACAAACTAAATTAGAAAATAAATTTGATTTTTCATAATTTACTCACGGAATTAAAGTAACAGTTATAAGAAGAAATTACCTTTAATAAACACACAAGCATTAGTCAAATTTTCAAAATCAATGCTCTGATAGAATTATTTTTCACTTCATACGGAATATTTTTCCGAAGTCTGTTAAATAGTTAGATAAAAATATAATTTGAGAAATAACAAATTAATAAGGCGAAATTTTATTCTCCGTTACATTCCTGTAGTTTCTGCTAGAGAATTAGACAAGAAATATTTCAAAAGACATCTTCTCGGGTAATTCAAAATATTCTCCTACAAATATCGCCAAAACTCGAAAAATCTGAGTAATTTTCAGCAAATTCTTACGCAGACCTCCAGAAATATAAAATTTGACAGCTTCTCTACAGCCTCATCGAAAGAAATAGCACCAGGGTATCAGAAAAGAGATGCATTAAAAGCGAGATATTTTTCCCTCTTCGGAAAAAAAAGTGTGGAAAAGAGACTCCTTTTTGCCTTATCAGCACGGTGCAAGGCTAGATGTAGAAGCAAGGTTGTTAAGAAAGAACCGTATCCCTCTTCCTGCTATGAATGACAGCAATGCAGATAATGTTTTTTGGCTAAATTTGACCTGACAAATGTATCATAGTTTTAAGCCGTAAAAATGAACTTAAAACGGTGTGTCGACATTTATATGAAGAATCTATTCACACAGAAGATTTAAGGAATTTTTTTACCTTAGTGTTTGTTAAAGACCTGCTGTCAAAAATATAAACATATCTGCTTCTCTGTTATAACTTTCAAAAGTCGAGATGAATCATTTCTTTTCAATAATCTCCAGCGTATCATGTTGATATACTAGATGCCTTTCAGATTTGGTAATAAATATTTTAAAAAATTCTTTTTCATTCAAGTACAGAAAATTACTGCAAAACAATTGATGGACAACTTTATACAGTCAGAAAAGAATTTCATAACCAGGCATGTGCGATATCCTTGAATTTGAAAGTTATATATATGATTAAGAGCATATAAATTTCAGTTTGTTATAATTATTCACATTTAATATTACAGGTCCTCTAATATTTACAAGATATTTAATTATAGAAATAAAAATGAAATAATTTCCTTTGGCATAACTTTTACTCTTCAAAATTATTTCCATTGTATATAAAAATACTATATCTTCATTAAATATTATATAACGATTTGGAAGCTTACTTCATTTCGATTGTCCTTATAGATATTAAAACTTTGTTGATTCCAATAGCTAAACTTTTAAGTTATCCATAGTTAATATATAAATTAAGGCATAGTGAGATACAAAGAGGTAGTAATAGAGAAACGATGATACGAAAGAGAAGAGAAACCAATACATGATAACGAAGAAACATTTTCAGCAACACTAATAAGATTGGAGGCTCTAGCGTTAACAAGATGTTGGAGGAGATAATGGACAGCCTAAGTACGAGTAATACTCGATATTATTTAATTAAAGACGCGTGAGGGATGCTCCAACAGGCATAGTAGATACACTGAATGATGTATATTCTATTAAATGTTGAATTTAAACTTTATTCCTCTGTTCATTTTATGTTCTACCGAACTTTATTTATTAGTGACATTTATGAATCAATGAAATGAAAATAAATAACATATGAGATACGTTACAGTATCTTAACTTGTTTTCAAATTTGTATATAGAAATTAATAATTTTGAGAATTAAACTGTAAAATATATTTTATTTGAAAAGCTATATATACCGTGATTATGTACACATCATTAAATTGGGAGATTTATAATTCTAAATATATATTTATATAAATTTAAATTAATTATATATATTATAAGTAAATAGAAATAAAAATTTATTTCTAATCAACAAAATAATTTTTGAGCCAAAAATATGACAGCTTTAATCTTCCTCTAGTTGCTAAATGAATATGGAGCTGGTTTATTAAAACAATTACCGAGTTCCCTCTTCAACGGATAAATGGTGACCATAAAAGATAAATCGTCAAATAATTGATTATTGCATTACTCGAGATTTATTTTCTATCTTGAGACAGATTTCAACATCTTCAAATTTGAACACCTGATTTAAACATTGAGGATTGAGTTAATGAATCTGCATTACAGTATGAACTTTTTCTGTTATATAAACCAAATAAAAAAGATTAAATCTGAAAAATTTCATTAATAAATTAAAAGTTTTAATACTAAATATTATATTTTCGTCCTGTAAAACCAAGATTTATATTTGATCAGTATTAAAGGTGTGAAGTAGAATTCCTTCGCAGATGCATCTATTCCTAATATTAAAGTATATCATATAGTGAAAGATCCAAGCCACGAAAAAACCATTCTTGGGAGTTTCAAAGATAATTTAAGTATGATTATTACTTTCTAGGTTCTTTTAAGAGTAAAATTTATGATTCAAATAAACAAAACTTAAGAAACATAAGCACATACATAAAGAATGTTTGTCACATTAAGATAAACTATACTCATTTTCGAATTAAGAAATTTGAATTTCTATTTATTTTTAAAGTCATTGAGTTTATCATGAATGATCACTATAAAAATAAAATTTGTTCGACAAGGGAAAATTGTCTTAGTTAATTAACATTGCCCTTCCCTTCCTCTTAGAATGTTTCTGAGATATTGAATTTTAATTCTATGAGTTTAAAATCTTTAAAAAATAATTAACAATGAAACAGAAAATTTGTTACTTCATTGAAGGATTAGGTACATTAAGATTTGCTCATTAAAAATGAATGTTTTTATTAATAAATGTATGCTAAGATATTTTAATAATTCATACTTGAGAATAAAAAAAATAGGCTGTTTGTGAAAATAGTCCAGTAAAAATTAATAAAAAAAATTAATATCTAGACAATTATATCGGTTACTTTAATACATATGTGTGATTCTATTTAACTCCTTGTCTATCTAATATATTCAGTAGCTGCATTTGCTACTTGTAATCATTTTATCGAAGCGCTTAGAGAATCAAGAGCCCGCAGTGAAAGCTAGGGGTATGCTTATTAATAGACCACAAACAACCTTACTTCGGCAAAGAAAGGGATAATGATAGGCCAAAAATATAGAGAGAGCCAAGTACAGAGAAGTATGCTTTACGATCCACGCGAACTTTTATTGCTCGCTTTACGGCCAGCCTTGTTTTACGGCAGCATATGTCAATTTTAAGTGCCACTCACTTCTTCAAGTATCTATTTTATGCCGTATTTAATATTTTGATTATTTCTACAACTTCTTTAATCGTGCATTTTACACTGTGTTAATTTATGTAAGAATATAAAATTTTAACTACTTTACACTGAGAGAGCCCCAATGTTCATTTCTTCGACTTTAAATTACAACTCTGCTCATTGGTTGGGAAATAATTTATAGCTACAGTTGCTCAGAGAAAAAATTTAGAAATATATATTTAATATTTTATACGATTTCAAAATTTTAAATTTTTAAAGATTTATCTTGCAGTTGAAGTTTATGATTAGTAAAAATTTTAAACACAGGTGAAAGTATTATTTCCTTTCATAATCTTAGCAAACGACAGAAATTTATTTTTTAAAGTGCAATATATTTTTATTAATGTATTTAAGACTCAAAAATTGTATTCAAAATAACTTTTATAGAAGTTTAAGAAAAAAAAATCGTCTTTTTTTCATTGGCAAATTATTCAAATTTTCCTTGAAAATGCAATAAAGTATTGATGTATTTTTACCAGTAAAAAACTTAAATTAGGGTTATTAATTATAGTAATTTTACTGTAGGTACAGAGACATATTGATTATGTGTAACATTCTGTATTTTATTGTGAGTTTTGTTTATTCTATATAACAGCACAATATAAAAGAATGCCTATGAATCCGTAGTTTGCACTTATAGCAATTTGTTTCAATTTACAAATATTTTAGAAGGATCTGCTTAACTTCTGGTACATATTATTTCAATTTCATTATTCAGTTCTTATAATTATTTCTTTTCCGTTATTTTATATTATTTTTTTAAAATATAAAAGTTCAATGAAAAGGGGGAAAAAAGGTTTCATAGTCTTAGTTTTAGAACTATATTTCCTCATAAGTTTTTAAATATATTTTTATTAATAAGTGTAAAAACAAATTTATAAAATTATAAAAGATAGGTTAATTCATTTATAAACAAATATTAGTAGGCATTGTTCCGTTTATATTTCATGGAGTTTGTGTTCAAACTATAAATTCTGTTCATAAAGCGGTAACATATAAGAAGCAACAATTAATTTCAGTGACTCCTGCACGGTATTAGTAAATGGTGTAGGAATAAAGCATGATTTTTTCTTAAAAATGTTGCATAAATATGAAATGAAAAATTTGAGTTTGCGTATATTTATGAATTAACTAATTAGTGAAAATTTGAAGTATAAATGACAGTCGATATGTAACAAGAAGTTCATCTGTAAAAAAAAGATTACTATATGGATAATAATTCTTTATTGGTAATTTTTTTCTAGAGTTGGTAAGTAATTTATTTGTACATATTTTCCAGAACGAAAATATCAGCAAAGAATTTTTGAAATTAAATTCAATGTGAAGAAATTATTAAATGTCTGAAACGCAATATATAGACCTATTTTCTTAAATTACTTTTCTTTATTCTTAAGACTATATTATAATCATTATTCTACATGCTATGTAGACTTCCAATACTTTAATTCTCTTGTGTATTTTCTTGTTGAGAAATTTTTATTATTCTTGCCATCAAAGTCATGTCTTATCTATAATCTTAATATATTTACATTAACAAATCGCTTAGATTTTGCAGTTTAATCGAAGACTGTTTTTTGCTCATATATATATATTTATGTATGTATGTGTGTATGTAATATCATCTAATATGTATGTATATGTATGTAGCCAATAGCCTTGTAGTAGCCAATATGTAATAATAACATATAATGTTCACATGTTGATGTGAGGTATGATTAATTTTATAGTTATGAAGTTTTGCTATGCAAAGCTTTAATGAAATTTAGTAAAATTTAAAAAATTTCAACAATCATTCATATTTACTCTTTAACTTAGTTAGTAAAATTTCATGTTAAATAATCAAAACTAAGTTATATTAAAATTAGCAGCTCTTTAGGATAAATTGTTAAAATTTACATTTTCTGCATCAATAAAATGAATAAATAGAAATACAAAAAAAGTGACAGCTTCCTTAAAACTAATGATAAAGTAATTTAATTTTAAAATTAAAAACCATATTTAAATGAGAGTTAAATGTGAATACTATTAAAAAAAGAAATTCTAGATTTTGCTTTATTGAAAAGAAATTCCGAAATTAATATATTATTTTGAAAAAGAGGTCCGAATTTCTTATATAAACATTTCCACGATCACAGCGTACAAAATTTGAGAAATATTAAAAGTGCGTGATCAAGTTGCCAAAAAGTCCGAAAAAAATTTCGATCAAGAATAAGGAGCGAGCATTGTAAAAGGCAACTCCATGTCTTAGCTATTACGGACCATCTTTAATGGTACCTGGCTACTATCCAAAAACGTCTTCAAAATAAAAAAGAAAAAGGTAAAATAAAACTTTACGAAAAAAATAAAGTATACAAGAAATTACAACCAAAGAGAGAAAAGAAAAGTTGGAAAGAGAAAAAGGTTCGGGGTTTCGAAATTCTCGCGGAAATTAAAAGTAACTGGAAAAGAACTTTTGTTCACTAGAAATCGAACTGTGTCTTTTAATACATTTGGAGGAGATGTATTGATTCCGAATCCTTATTTTAAGTCAAAGTGAAGCACCTTAAAAGAGTGGGGTTTCAGTGTTTTTCTTCAAACGACTTTCTTTTGATGAATGAAGAATTAAAACATTTTTTACCTTCATTGAGGTACATAAATTATGGTAGAATGGCGTTGGAAAAATAAACACAGTCCCTTAGAAGCATAAAAATTCAATTTTTACTTATGATGCTTAATGAGTCCGTAACGATCAGTTTCTTTTTCTGAAAGCTCCCTTCTGGTTTTTGCGTGAAGACATATCGAGTGCAGGAAAATGCATTTCTAATTTAACTTTTCCTTTTTTCAATGTACACTGCTATTTTTAATTAAAAAAACGCAAAGAAACTTAAGCATAGCAGGAAATTGAAACTTTTCTTTTGTGATATTCAAAGAAGCTTAACATTATTCTCCAATTTGCACATTAAACTGATATAACTTTATCACCTCTATTTATCCTAAGCTATTTAATGAACAAGTATTTAAAAGATACATAAAAAATGATATTTACATAAAGTTTTTGTATTATTTATTTGGATACATTTCTTAACATTGATATATTGTGTATATTTTATCGTTAAATATTTTTACTATTAAAAATCAATTCTGGGCTATATATTATGAAGAAGTATGACTGTCTCATACTTAATTTAGAACATTTTACCAGTACAATGCGGGAAGTATTTGTAAGCCTTTAATCTCAGTAGATACATTCCACCTAATTTAATGATTTTGTAATCAAAGCAAAATGAACAGTTACAATCAACATTAAATTAAAATGTAATTTATATTAATAAAAAATGTACTATTATTGGATCTAAAATCAATTCTGGGAAGCATATATGATTTTCTTAAATGCATACAAGTGCTTCATCATATTTAATATTGAAAAACAGCCTAACACTTTCAAGACAAGGAAGAAAATGTTGAGAAAAGCATTATAATTTCTGAAATAACGAGCATTATTTTAATTATATTGTCGATTTAAATGCATGATTTCATACAATAAAATCCATTTCAATGTCTAGTTCACATTACGTTAAATCATAAAAAAAAAAAGCAAAAAAAAAAAAAAAAAAGTCTTGTCATATTTTAAACAAGTTATTAAAGAAATATAATTTTCAAAGTCTTTCTTTTTCAAAATGAGATTACTTATTTAACTTTTTATTTTAGGAATCCTTGCATAAACATTTATAGATATGGGACACAGAATAAATCGAAGATCTTCATTGGAGTGATTGATTTGTTTAATTAACATTGCACTAAAAGCAACGCGAGGGCCATTAGCGACTGCCTCGTAATTTTGAATCTTGGTCAAGTGACGAGGACGACATTTGAGCTAGCACCTCCCTTTCCTAACTTCCACAACACGCCAATGGGAAGACTTGGGACCTCAAAAGGCTTAACGTGCGTATCAGCCCCTGCTACATGGAGCGTCTTTTGTGACATCATGGCTCAAACCCACAACTCGAAGAAAACCGCCGGCAGCGAGTCTATTACCAAGGCCACTAGGCTACCCCGACCGATCTTGATTAGAACATAACAGAGAGAAACCGAATATAAATCCTCCACAAGACTTTCAGGAGAGAGATTATTAATACTGAGTTTCCATTGGAACAACGAACTACCAATTAAATACATTGGCACCAAGAGGATATAAGTTCAAAACAGATAGGAGGAGGGGAAAAAAGACTATTTCCTGAAACCAAACGTAAGATTGTCGGAAAAGAAGAAGAAAAAAAGGGATATTGTTTGATGCTTTACTAGTATCCGGAACAGCCATTAGAAACGATGGCGAACATCATGGGGAATGTCAAGGCTGGAGAAACGATGGAAACAGGAAAGAGACGGTCTGGAGCTCTGATAAGAAGAATGGAGTTATGCCTCGGTTGAAACTTAGAGAGCAGAGATCATTGTAAAAGCTCTATGACCACAATGAACAAAAGTTTCCTTCCCTGGGTAACTGGAGTTGGCGCCGTTGTGAAAAGAATGGCTTAAAACGAAAGAGAAAATTGTCCATGATAGAAATTTATTCACTCTGTGCAGACATAAATGAAGAAAATCAGTGATAAAAGACTGGAAAACTTTCTTTTGGGGGAAGAAATTGATAGATCTGAAATTCAAACATTATTCGAAACTCAACACTTTTCATCTAGGATGATATGCAAAATTTGTGTGCTCAATTAATTGAATGAAAGTTTACACATGAAAGAATCAAATATTTCACACTAAATGTTGCGAAAATAACTAACAAAGATTGATGGAACAATGCCAGAATGCATTTTAAATTCTTATGATGCAAGAATTCAGCAAATCTTGATGACGGTTAGATTTTGATTTTAGCGCAGCAGCTTGTTTTAGGTATCGTCTCGTAAGATTTTGAAAAATCGGAGTAATTTAAAATGTCTTTTATTTAACCTGTTTTCATCATTTTTAATTTAATTTTAAATGTAATAAATGTTAATTTGAAAATTGAGAATTGTAACTGAATTTCAATAATGATGATAGTAAATCTGATCGCATTTCTTCAATGAATCTAAATTTATAAATCTAGAGTAAATACCATGAGGAAACTGAACATAAATGAATTCAAACAAAGAACTTCCTTTCTTAAGCCTAATTCATATCCTAACCTGAAAAAACCTATTTTACATAGTAAATTTGTTATCAAAATTTCATTTGTTTGATCAATATACTTCTGGTTTGAATACCTTTTTGAAACCACAGTCCATATTGATTTAGTTCAAATATTTCTACGGGATCAATTATGTATTTACTTACTTTTTCAATCGAATATATCTTAAGAATCTAAAAGGTTTTACTAATTTATTATATGATTTATAGAACTTTGAAAGCAGGTGTTTTTCTTTCATTGGATATTTTGTGGCTTGCGTCTCCCTATTCCCATTCTATCATCATCTTCAATAACAACTTAAAGTCTAAGTACAGACATATTCACTAAAACAAATTAGGCAAAATATTCATCAAAACACTTGTTTTTTTTATGCTATATAACGAAAATACTTTCTACCAACTCTTTGCTTCTCAACGCATTTACTAAAAATTTTACTTAAATACGAAATATCAAACATACCCCGATACTCAGGTTCGAGAAGAAGTATTATCCAAATTATCCTCAGCTTCAACCAGTCTTATCTTTAATCTTGCATAATCAGATTATGTTTCACACATCCATAAATATTTCCTCATTGAATTCAACTCCTTCTCACTCATCCTATCTTTATACTAACTTTGACATCAATTATATATCAGTTTTTCACTAACACTCCATTACACTTCTTTAATCAAACTAATTTGAGCAATAATGTTTCATTTTACTGAGGAGAGATCTTATTTTTGGTAAAATTGAAATATAAAGAAGATAGATAATAGAAGTACGCAAATAGCTCTTCATTATAATTCAACAGACGCAAGCTCTCTTCAGTACCGCCATTGCTTCATCAAAGATCCAATTTAAAATGAGCAGTAAACAGTTATCAGACGAATCTTAACACAAAATTATTTTTCCTAATATGGATATTTATTTTCATGTAAATGTGATTGATATTCCTTATTTTTGATATAAACTCTATAATTATTCAACACAAAATGGAATTTAAACGGAGTATTCAATTTGAGAAAAATTTATTCCAATACGTCATATAGGTATTAAAATATTAATAACAATATGTAAAAAAATATGAAAAAATACCTTATCCCAATCAACAATTTAAAGTTTAATTCCTTGAAAGCTTTAAATAAAAATAATATAAAAGTTATATACTATAAATGACAGTTAATTATATTATTGGTAATGTAAATAACATACGTCTATTGGAAATAGATTTGTGCAATTCTATAACCAATTGTTGGATACAATTTCATATATTTTATCACCCTTATAAAGATACATTTAAAATATAATTTTAATAAAAGTCATTCCGAAATATTTGCAAAACTTTATTTAAAGCATAAAATTAAATCTAACATACCTTAGAAAGAAAAGCATTTCATTAGCAAAATACATAAGATTTTAATAATATTGAGAATATAATTATCGGAGAAAGACATGTTTGCTAATATTAAGAAAAAATTTGGATTTCTTAATTAGTTTTTTTTTCATTTATTCCTTAAAATTTCCAATTATACTGAAAAAAATTTGTTAAATGGGTAAAATATACTCTTCATGAAACATTAAAGCTTTATAATCAAAGAATTATTCAAAAGAAAGAAAAATAAACATAAAATATTTCAGTGTTTTTATTATTACCATCACAATAGAATAAAAATGAAACATAATGGTATTAAAAGTTAATTGCTTTTCATTCAATTTAAAACTAGACAAAATATCTAAATTATTTTATAATTAGGTTGATTTGCAACTTAAATAGAATAAAATAGTTACTAACTCATTTAAAGATAAGTAATGTATGCTTGTAAATACCATTTTACTGAGGATTAAAAGATTTGAAAAATTCTGAACTGGAAAAAAGCTGAAGGAAAAGGAAAATACACATCCAATACGATAATCGGTTTTTTTTATTATTATTTTACCGCTTGCATATAAAAAAAATCTAGAGTTTGCCTTAAGTGTAAGTGGAAGAAAAAATATTTTTAAGATTAAAGTAAAATTCAACCATGAAAACATTTACTTAGTAAATAATTTTTCCTAGAAGTCCAAATGTTATCCAGGTTTAACTGTTTAATAAAATACTTTTTCCAAAATAAACTAATGTATTGCATTATATTTATCGAAAAAATTAAAATATTGCAAGAAAATAAGATTTTACAAATAACAAGAAATTAAATATAATTTTTCCATCAAAAATGCAATGGTTTTGCGTATCTACTTCCTTTTATTGTTGGAATGTTCGATAGTAAAATTAAAAAAGCGTACAACACCATATTTTAGTGAACTGCACTTTTCGAATTTTCATTACCATCAAATACATAGCGAAAACAAAAAAGGCTTTAAAAATTTAAGGATACTTAAATAATTACCCTATAAAAATTATGAATTTGTAAATATGTAACTATTTTACATGAATTTCTTAATACAAAAAAAAGAGATGTCACTTCCCGTTCATTTACTATTCACTTTCAAACTTGTTCGAAGAACAATGAATCGTTGAACACGTATCCATCATAAAAATTATTTATAAATGTATTTTTCTCTTCAAGCAGGTAAAATTATTAATTTTATAAAAAATTGAAAAATGTTTTACAAATAACCATCATTTGTAAAGCTCGTCATTCTAATAGTTATTTATCAATAAATCGGAATACGGCATGTGTAAATTTTCGTATAACGATACTGGATACAAATTTACATATTTTTAATTTAAACTTATTTCGGCACAACACATGTATAGCAAAAGATATTATCTGATGATAGGTTCTTTTTCAAAATAGAGAAATGCCGTATTTTCGAATAACATACACCATTAAAAACACATTAAAGTTAACATTTCATGTATTCAGTTTGAAGAAAGTAGACCAAATTCTAGTTTTTCCTTTTATTTACCTTTCTAGACAACTTTGCTTTTGTGAACACTTAAAGCACCATCTGGCGGCATATTCGAGTAGCAACTGTGAACGACTTTTTGTTAATTACAAAATCAATATCTGTGTCGTAGGTACGAAGAACTATGAAACGAGCGTGTTGAATGAAAACGCAATTTTAACAGAAGTTAACACCATTTGCGACCAAATCGCAAAAAGTAAACCCTCTGCGCGCTAATTCCTTTTTGTTGGTTTAATTGAAACCCGAGGAGGAATCAATTGAAAGAGATATTGCTCTTTTTGTTTACTTTTTGTGAATTTACCTTTTATATTCCCTTTCTTTTTTCAAATACTTTTAATTTGTTTTATTCTCTGTATACACGACAACTGATCCTTATCTAAATAAAAACGTATCTGAACTGCTTGGTATGCCTATCGATTACATTTATTAAACTAATGTATTTGTGCCTTTTCAAGCATTGAAATAATATGCGCACAAATTATGGGTCATAGATTTCTTTGAAAAATGGGCTGTTTAAGAAACAGAATGCTACTCTTTCGAAGAAAAATGAGGACGTATAGTTAAACCTGATAATTGCTTATTATTGTACAAATAATATGTTGAATATGCAATAAATATTTTAAAATTATCAAGGTGTACAATATAAGGCTTATTACTTGTTCATAATTTATAAATAAATGTGATGGTGTTTATTTGATAAGTAAAATCAAACACTTAGTTTAATAATTTATTTTCAAACGTAGTATGTATCGCATTCAGAAATGAATATGTTAGGTCTCCATATATCACCTATCATTGATTAATAAACGATAAAAATCTAGAATCAAATTTTACTATTATTATTCAACTGTATTTAATTAACGGATTTATCTCAGAGAAATGTTACTATTTTAGGAAGAGTATCTATCATATGAAACTTGTTGAAAAATAGTATAACAGTGTTTAGAGGAAAATTTATAACATACAGACAAAAAGTTAAATTACGGTAATTTGACGATTTTTAATATTTTATTATTTTGTCACCATTTCTTCCAAAAATAAATTTTCACGAATATTTAATTTTGAAATTTCTGTCAGTTACAAATTTGATTTAAAAATTATAACTTTTTAAAAGAAGGTAAAGCTCCTTATTACCAAAAAATTCCAATAAAATTTTACCCAAAGTAATCGGTCTCACTAACCATTACAAGGTCAATTTTTTTTTGATAGTGAGAAAAAAAATGATTTAATTTTTTTTCATTTTTTGCTTTACTACGATTTATTCATTTTTATTGATAAGAATTCAAAAAGAAAAAAAAATGGGGGGACAATAATCATAAAATCCCAATTAGTTGCTGCTGATCATTAAATTGCTTAATTGAAATTTGTAAGTGAAATGATTTCATACATTCCGGGCTTATTCATTTTTTCCATTTCTCACAAATGTAATGAGTTCATTTTACATTATTTTCGTCATGACATCATGGAAGATGTTTTAATTCTCTTTTTTAGGACAATAACCTATGCCATCCAGTCTGAGGCTATTTCCTCCATAAATATCGTTAAACTATAGAATTTGTAATTTTCATTTTAAGAGATTCTACAGGGAATAATTTATAATCAGTTTTTTGTTCTTATCATTAATGACATTAATCATAATTATAAAAGAACTAAATGTCCACATATGGCCAAGGGCCTTAAGAGGTTAAACATCAACAAAGGTTGTGATACAGAAGCTGCAACAGCTCAGAATTACATTTATTATGAAACTTAAATCTCATCCAAAAAGAATGCTGCTCCTTACATCATTAACACTACCAATTTATCCAACGAATGCATTTCTTAAAAAAGTACTAAAAAGGAACAAAAGATTAGAGTGGTTAATATATTTTAATGATGTTATTACTTAAGTACACTTGTAAAACTGTTCAAAATAAATATATACATACCATTCAAGTAGAAGTAAAAGAGGGCCTACTATAATTTTAAGTACCTATTTTAATTATTACTATTAAGAAGAAACTTTATTCTTCGAAATCATTATATGCTCGAACTTTGCCTTCAACAAGCTGCTAATATGCAAGAATGGAATTTTAAGCTTCTGAAGCCTCAAAGTCGGTTTCGCTTGTGTCGTATTCATGAAAGGGAAACCCAAGGGATAGGTAATTCTCTCGGATAGCACAACAGAGCTGCAAATTAGAGGGTAATTTAGAAAAGGAAGCTTTGGGCAATTCGCCAAAAACTTCTCATCTCTTCCTTCAAGCTATTCCTTCTGCTTAAGACACAAAAATTCATACTTTAATATACATTTCGTGATAAAGAAAGTAATGTTTGCAGGTGTTTAAGTTAATTCCTAAAAATTTACTTCGTCTCTTACACTCCGTGAAAGAATTTTTGTAACCAATTTTCCAACAAAGCAATTAATTAAACTGTTTTTTTAATTAGATTCTAAGGTATTTTAAGATAAAAATTCAGTTTTTTTTTCTTCGGACAGTTTTTGGAAATAAATGCTGCTATTCTACAAAAAAAGTTAAAGTCTTCGGGTTGATTAAATTATTCAGCAAGATATTCTTAAAATTCTTAAAAAGTAATACAATTTATTTGAAATTTAAATTTTACTCAGTGAATTTATATGTAATGAAAAAATGGGAGTTATTTACTTATGTATTTAGAATTACTCTAACCCTTTACATTTTATTAATGAAATATTTATAATTACTTTTCTAAGATATAAAAATAGTCATTGATTACTTTATGCAAAATTAACAATAACATCTCTCATATCAAAAGTTGCTTCAGATAATATTTGTGTCAACAAACAGCTTGCATTTTCAAAAGAAAATATTTACAATATTCTTTACTAAGCAGACTCGAAACATGTTTTCATTGCATAAATTTTCCTGTTTATTTATGTTTAAAGCTATTCTAGAGTTTTTATATAACACCATGAATAAATTATTTAGTTTTTCATGAGTAATTTTTCGCATTTGTAATCAAAGAGAAAAGTTATATTCGAACGGCATGCAAGAATTCTTTTCAACGAGTTTTTTACGACCATCTTTAAAAACGGAAAAAATTAAGTTATACTTCTTACACCAAATAATAAGTCTTTACTTTCATGTCCTTTTGCACCAAATAGTTGAAACAAAATCTTAATCCTTAAGTTACTAAGCGAGGTATACTATTTTCGTGATGTGATAAAATATTGAAATATATTACCAAATTATGATATGAAAATACCGCTAATAAACATTAAAATTGAAAATATTGAATTCTTATAAAATGCCTTCATTTTCAAAAGAAATTTTTATAGAGTAAAGTATTTTATGCTTATGAGGCATTTGTGTTGGATGACTTCGAATTAGAGTTTGTTTTTACTAAGTTAGCTATTTCAAACGCCTATTAATCTTTGTAAATTATTGAAAAGTAAAAGCAATCTGATAGAGAAACATAAATCTTCCAAAAAAAATTCAAATATTTTTAAGAAAAACAGCTTTTATCGAAGAAAGGATTGGACTGAATGTCTCCCAAAATTACTCCTAAAAATAACAGTTTTTAGAAACTGCGCGTGTTTGTAATACACGAATTACTAATGAAACTATGAAGTCCGTATTCAAAAGGCTAGAACTTAAAACAGGTTATACCATTAGTAAAATATCTTTCTTACGTTATATAGTTTAAAATTAACTCATTTTATGGATTATATACATATCATTAATTTTAATCAAATGGCGAGGTGTTTTTAATTTACTTCTTTTAAGTGGTTGAGATAATTAGAGTAACTAATTTGACATTTGTGAGTTATCAAATATGAACAATTTCAATAATTTTTTTTTTTGAATTTTCAAATATATTTGTCAACGCTTACATAAATAGTTACAGATAAATAAAACTGATTATCAGTGTTATTGTTCTACTATATTTAAAGGTATTGGAAAAGATTAAAGGACATTATTCACACAAAAGAATAAATTTCTACCAAAAATAACACTCACCATAAGCAAGAATGAAAAAATACAGTTTTATTATTAAATATATAAGCTTATTCGAAAATTAAAGAAAATGTTCGGATTTAAAAGGCTTTAAATTGTGCATTTCTGTCTTTTTATAAAATCGTTTTTTTTTTTTTTTTTTTTTTTTTTTTGCCTATTTTGTGTCTATTTTGGAAAAATTCTCTAAAACATTTTTTCTAGATCTATTAAATTTGAAAACATTTGTTAATTCATTTTTAAATAACAATTTTTCTCTGCCAATATATTTACATATCACACAATTTTCTGATTAACTAATTTAAAGTTATAAATAATATCTATAATAATTTTCTTATAATATTAATTTTTACTTTTGAAATGTAAATTTGGAAAATGGAATACTAGTTTCGCGATGTTGCCAATAATTCTCGTGTTGCTCCTATGTGTGACAGTAAAAACAACCAACCAATAATTTTAAAAGTGGTGAATGCAAATCAGAAATTTTTATACATAGAATACTAGTTGATTGGTTCATCCTGAATTCACGTCTTTCTATAGCAAAACGAGGACTATAGGCGATATCGTAACTCTTAATCACGATCAAATAATGAGAATAACAGAAGAACTGGTTCATAGCTAAAATAACTTTCATTCTACACCATTTAATTTAAGAATTGTCGGTTTAGTTAGGAAATGTCTCATACACAACAAAAACGAAATATTTCCAAGGCTTACAATTTTTTAATTAAAACTACTTTGGAAAAAAAAATCCTGAAACACTTTTAAATCCATGAACACTTTTTTTTTGCTTACTTTCATCGAAACACTTATATCCATTTCAGATTTTATGATCTATTTTAAAAAGAATTTTACCAAAAAGATTCAACTTAATTCCTTCAAAAATGAATATGTATTAAATTAAACATTTTAAATAAACTATGAAAATAGGTATTTTCCCCTATAAACAGACGTGACGCGCTTCTCAATTAATAAAACAATTAATATTAATCTTATCAAATATTTGGGATTTGAATCTCAATTTGTGTTCTATATAATATGAATTATTCGATTAGTCAATAAAAAATAATCAAAACCTTTGAACAAGGTATTGAATTTCCTGAAAAAACTCTATTCTTATCGTAAAATATAAACTTTTTTCAATTATTTTATTAAGCATAAAGAAAGAAATGTTGAGTAACAGTAGAGAAATTCTTTTAGATATGACTTAATGAGTGATTGAAAGCAAATTGCGTTTAAACTATAAAATAAATGCAAAAAATTAAAAACTAAAATTAAAAACAAAAGACACACGGACTAACGAAAGAGAAACATTTTTCCCCCATATAGTGAAATTAATAACAGACTTCACCGAGAAAACCCCAGCTTACCACTTAAGGGGGAAACATTTCGGGATTTACAAGATCTCACTTTTACTAATTTTTTGTATTCTTAAATGGTTAGGTTTCTCTCATTGTAATTTTTAATGCACACCTTTAACGATGAAGAGTGAAAAAATTGAGCTGAGTCGTTCTTTTATATACGATGAACTGAAACATCGTCATTCCCGGTGTTAGGATCAAAAAGGGCTCAATTCCATTCTTTACACTTGTTTGTTACAGTACTAAGCAAATAGGAGGAAAGGACTGTATACGAAAGACTACATTTTTATCGATATAGAAGTAATTACGAATTTTTTTTACATTAGAATCGTCATATAATGTGTAGGATATACTTTCTGATATCCTAAGTATTGTAACTATGAACTGCTTGTAAATGGATTATTCATGATATCTACGGGCAAAAAGAAAAATGATGAAAATATTTAATGAAGAAGGAGATGAAAAAAGAGCGTTAGGCCAATTAGTGAACCGGCGAACAATTTCGGGCAATTTGCCAAAATTGAGCTACGGTTTCCACAAGATAAAATTTCTTTCGATGTGCAAGCAAAAACCAACTGTCGAAAAATATACAGTTTGTATTTTTCCGAATAAAAATTGTTTCTGTTCTTTTTAATCGTGCATGCTCAACTTATCTAAATTTATTGTTTGTCTCTCTTACAAACAAAACTTCAAACAGCTCAACGTTCTGCTTTACTAAATGTGAGAGTAAAGATCGATTTAAGTTCGTTTCTCTAGTGAAGAAAATCTTTCTCTCTCCTTCCCATGTTTTATGTAAATTTTATATTGAATTCTAGCGATGAGTGAAAACAGCAGCTGATGATAGGCTTTACATATCATAAAATGTTGTAGTATACTTTCAAAACTGAAAAGAAGAATCGAAGCAAAAGCGAAGCTCGGTAGTCGTGGATTATTAAATAAAGGAGAAAACTTCATTTATCAATATGGGGGATGGGCGTTATTGGATTTTTAAGCAAAGAATGCCTGAGGGAAACACTGCTGGGAAAGTATTTGAAAGAGAAACTTGACCCCAATTACATTGTTACATAATTAGGATTCAGTTTCCCACTCGAAAATGTTACGCTAGGTATTCACATGACTGTGGGGAAAGTTAGCGAAAACTCTTAATGGCATTTTCCTAAATTTGAGGCTTCCATTTTGTTTTGGCTTCGCATCAGTTGCAGCCAATTCCATTATCAGATGAGCTCTAATGTATCAATTAAGGAAAAGAAAAATATTTTTTCTACGCGTAAAGCATGTGTATATTCTTTGATACGATACCTTGATTTAAAGTCTTGCTCAATATAAATATTTTGTTCCATTTCATTTGAACATATGTAAAAAAATGTCAATTCAAGTAATATGCTATTATTTTTCATTATAAATTCAAAAAGGAAAGTAAAAACTAATTATAATCCTATCCCTTAGATTTTCTTATACTTTTTCGAATGTAATAATTTTAGGTATAGCTATCCATGTTTTCTTCTGTATCTATGCTCCCGTTAATATAAAATAACTTGCTGAGTGGGATGGTTTAGGATCTAGAAAAATGTTTAACAAAAAATGTTTTTTTCTCTTTCCAGAGCTATTTCAAAGCCTTTCAAATTACTTTTAAACCTTTTTTGAATTTTCAATGTCTTAATTTCTTATCTTATTTAATACTGTACACTATAAAACGTTTTCTTTGCTTAACTACTCTTAATGGATTGCGTTTCATTGTGTGTGTATATATAAGTGAGTGTGCGTGCATATATATAATGATATTAAGCGTTAGTTCAACATTAATGAAACAGTCTGAATACATGGCTGAAAAGAGTTTTCATTTATTCTAGCAGACTTTAGTCGGGATTCGGCCACGAAGGTCGAAGCGAAACACCATAAATATTTCAGATGATCATCAGAGAGAAGTATAAGAGCAATACAGGAAAAAATAAGAACGAGAATTTCCGTTTAGTAACATGTTAAAAAATGGATTTTCCAAATAAACGTCATAGAACATGTGGTATAGGATTACGGACTCTGGGGAATTTCAATATAGACAAGGAGTCTAAAAGGGATTATTTTGGCAGATTTGCGATCGTGGGAAAAAGGATTAAGCTAATTTTATGAGCGCGTGATCTAATAAATAAAAAGATAATTTGGAATGGGATCAGGAAAGAAGAATGAACTTTTTCTTTTGAATCATGGAATGGAATAGAAAAGAAAATTAAATTATTATTGAGAGAAATTATTAAATTAAAGTTAAATCATAACATTATATGCATGCATGCATGCATATATACAAATTATAAAATAATATGCTATAATTTAAAAATTATACATAAGATTATTAATAATATTTATAACAAGAGAGACATCTTTAAACTTCATATTAATACAGTACCTTTCTGAATACGTGGCTGATATATGGTTATATATTTCTATGTTTAGAAGCATTACTTTTCATTATATTATTGTAAATAGTAAGTTGTTCTATACCAAAAAATATTTATAAGAGTTTTTTTCACTTGTTGCATTAATGTCCAATTAATCCTTTTAATTTTTATAAAAAAGCCTTTAAAATGACAAAAATTAAAAATAAAAGTATATAAAAAAATTCTATGCAAATTTTTGTAAAGAACAGATTTAGCCACCAAAAGTGCGCTTTTTTTCAATAATTACTATTAAATTACTCGATGAATTATAAGAATTAAAGTAAATGATGAAATATCGAAAAATGACACAATTAAATTTTTCCGATAAAAAAAATTAAAGAAAACAATAATTCTTTAAATTAAATATTATATCAGCTACATGTAATTAAATTTAAAGGGAACCATAAATTATTAAATTGGATATATTTAAGCTAAATGTAATTAAAACTGAAGCGAACGATAAAAAATTTTAAAGTGATCTGGTACACCAAAAGTTATCCAACTAAAACAATAGTCCCTCATATGGCTAAAAAATATATGTATTTTGGTGTATATATGTTACGGTTATTTAAATTATATATGTTTGTATTTTTGCATGTATATATTCACATACTTAACAAGAAATAGTTTTTATCCCTAATGAATTTCGGTATAGTTATCTTTTAAAAATATTTTTAATTAAAATCTTTGATACTCGATAGCAAATTATTTTTAAATCTCTTTTTATGTCAGAATTTTTACTTTTAAATTGATTTATTAGAAAATTTATTTATTATTTTGCAAAAAATTATTTAAAATTATTTTTCTTGGTATAAAAGTGCATTAATTTTTTTTAAAAAATTGGCAGGATAAGTAAAGATTTTTTTTTTTTGTTTCATCAAATCAATCAGTAAAATGTTTTTTTTTATTGCTATTAACATCCTCAGCCCGCATTGGAAGGATTTTATAAGAACATCCTGTGTGCTTCCAGTTGTAAAAGTTTTATGACTCTTTATTTAATATTATTTAATAATGTTTATAAATATCTATATATTTTTAAGGGATTACTTTACTTTAATTTGGTTTAATTGAATTCTGTTTCCTTTGTTAACTTTTTCTTTCCTTTTCTTTTGGTTGAAATATTGTTTTGAATTGAAATTTCTGCTTAGTTTAGTTTTGTATCATTTGGTTATATAGTCATTTGTGATGGTTGGATCCGTAGTATTAATATGCACATGCTATTTCTCAATCCCAAGTATGAAGTAGTGTATTTAGAATTATTTTATCATTTTCTACTTTACTTTCTTCATTCTCTTTGCTTGAGATATACTTTGAAAGGTTTGTTTGGTAAGGTCATATATAGTTTGAACTTTGTTGCAATTTTTAAATTTATGTGTAATATTTCTTAATTTTTAATTATTTATATGTTTAATATGTATTTTTGAATGTCCTTTAATATTATATTTTCAGCAATTTAAAGACTTTTACAGTATAATACTTAAAAAACTTTAAATTTTAGATAAAGTTTTTTTAACTTAAATATTTAGTTTTTTTTATTTGATTTTATATTTTTTATTTAATTTATAATAATTTATATATATATTAAATAGTATGTCTATTTAACATTAATATATAACACATATATAACACATTTTGAAAAAAAAGTGTTTTTCATTAAAAAAAACACTTTTTTTTCAAAAACTAGAGATTGTATAAGTATATAAATATATTGCCTTTTGAGTCTGTTTTTATCATTTGACATTAAAAGACTCTTCTGAAAAGCATTTTTTAAAAAATTGGTCTTCAAACCAAGTCGGGTGGCCTTAATATTTCACGAATTTTCTATGCTTTTATCCTTGCTATTTGTATATCAAGTATTATGCCTCAATACTTTTCAATTATAATTTTACAAAATATGAAATATAGAGTTAAAATTCATTTAATGTTTTGTTATAGGTATTTAAATGACTACGTTGAAATTCGTACTTATGTGAAGTTGCTTTTCTATATCGATCTTGTAAGAATTCTTTCATGACTAAAACTTTGACAGCATCATAAGATTTCCTGAGCACGATAACTAAAGATTTTATCGTATCATATCCAAAAGAAAGATTCTATAATAAGTATAGATTAGTGAAGATGATGTACGATAATCTGTGCTTTGAAATAAAATTTGAAGAACATTTCCGATTTTTCATATTACTAAAAATAACAAATTCTGGAGAAATATTAACGTTTCGAAGACAAGTGTATACAATTGTTTTTTTATCAATTAAAATTGAATACGGGAATATTTTCTTAAAACAAATTACGTCAAGAAAACCTTACTATGAAATATTTTAGCGAAACAAAAATATTTTTCAATACCTAACAGCAACATTAAGAGAATAATGATATATTTCAATAAATTATAATTACATGATGTTTACAGGATTGTCAAGGAAACTAATGGAAAAGGTCGTTTTACAGATACTTTTATATATGCAAAGAAACATCAATTCATGAGTTAACATATTACGAGGTTTTTCTATTTTTAAATAGAATTATAAGTAAATTATATCGATTTCTTTTACGGACATTTTAAAAAAGCTGGTGAGTGACGAAATTATTTAGCCTCTTGCAAAATAAGTAATCAACATTTTTACTCCAATTTCTAAATAATCAGGACACCCAAAACCTGATTCAAAATTATAAACTGTATTAACTGTTAAAAGTATATCTTATGAAACAGTTTTAATTTATTTAAAAAAAAATTGCGCTTATTTTTATCATAAGGCTTCTTAAGAGTTTCAGAACTTTGTTTTGATATAAAAATTATAACTACTGAAGTTTCATAAAAGAATGTCCAATTGGGATGTTCTTATAAGCTTTTCACAGACGTTAGGACGCATTGTTAAGGATTAAGTATCCAAGAACTGAAAATATTTTTCTATATTTTTAGAAAAACTGAAAAACTTATAGCCTGTCTTAAGTGACAAATAGTAGACAGAATTATCCTATCCTAAAAAATGCATAATAGAAATGAGAAATTTATTTTGGATTATAATTAACGAGGTACTATAATTATGCAGATCAGTGGTTCAAATATAATACAGAGCTTTAAAAAGTCTTTAAATAATGTATAATAAGAGGCATTGATACATCCATTTATCAAGCACTGATAAAAAAAAAAAAGTAAAGGTGATTTTTAGATGTGAAATAAATTTTAAAGAAAGCGAAAATGAGATTTTTCAAGCATAAAGTTTAGCTGTTTAATTATTTTTACAAAAGTTTAATCTCGTTATTTACACATTCATGAACTCGTTCTTAAAAAAAAAAAGCAGCTTACGCATTTCAGTATCGGAACTCTTATTTTTCTATTAAACACTTTGTCTTGATCAAACAAAAATGAATAATAATTTGTGTCTATCAAACCATTTCAAATAGCTCAGATTAAGTACACTCCTAAACATCTTATTAAAGTCTACATTCGCAAAATAATAAAGAACAAATTTTAAAAAACTTTTATTTCATTCAAATTTAAAAATTGTTAAAATGCTGCGTTTTTTTTTTTTTTTTTTTTAATTAACAAAAAATATTCCCGTTTTCTGAGAATATTTAGTTTTTAGAATTATTATTACCAAAAGCTTTTATTTAACCTTACCTCCTTTTAAGCATTCCTTTTCTTCCATAAAAAGGCAGTACAAATCTCAAAGATAGCTTTTAAACTTTAATAAACAAAACATTCATAATTTTAAAAAAATTTATTTGAGAATATGTGCTTCAAAACAACAACGCTTACTTATAAAAGGAACACGGTGGTAACGCTATACTTCAATATATATTCCACTATTTTTTTTGTTTTTGTTTTTGTTTATTAAGATGTTTTTTTCCTGTGTGTGAGTTTTATTTTTTTAGTAAATAGTTATGTTTATATAAACTAAAATCAGTACTTTCTTTATAATCTTGTAGAAATTAGACCAGAGTACTGCTAGAATATTGGAAAATCATTAAAAATAACTTATTTTAAAAGCAAAAGTTGTGCATATTACCTATATATAAATTTGATGCAACAAAACAAAATAAAGTGCCAAATACACAAAATGTACTATATTATATTGAAAACCCGCATTATTCCATTGAAACAGAAGGCGAAAAAATTTGCCATGAATTTTCAGTAAGTGTAAAAACACCGGATTACTGGCAGAGCTAGAAAGATGAAGTGCCGAATATTGAAGTACTAAGTTTCTGTAATGATTTCTACAAAAAGAAAGAAAACAACGGCAATATACGAATATAATCAGCCATACTGAGTCTAATGAAGTTGCAATACCACCTCTAATATCTTTCTCAAGAGCTGAACGTTTCTGGGGTTGAATTGAAAAACAACTTTATAATAGGAATGTTTCCAAAATTGTTGGCATTTCTTTTATAATATTTTAGAGTATGATGGCATTTCGATTAAACTTGTAATTAAATGATTCAAATACCGTAAGAGATTAACTGGATAAGGTAAGAGGAAAATCCCAACAAAACATTTTATGATTTATTTAAATTAAGAGAAGATATGTCACAAAACTTAAGGTGTGAGTGAGTGAATGTGAATGATTATTGGCGCAAGAGCCAGATGTGGCTATGCTGCACCAAACAAGATTTAACTGTGGTTTAAACGAGAAAAAACTGAAAAAAGACAAAATTGATTGACAAGTAGGAGGGTTCAAAATAGAGAAGGATCACTAGGATAATCCGAGGGTACGTAATCCGTGTTTACCAAAGACAGTAAACCCCATGGAAAAGAAAAAGATCACGAGGGTTCATCGGGGTCATGATGTCCGTACTTACCTAAAGAAGACAAGTCCCTGATGTAACCCCCAGGGGTAGGTTACTTGTCTATACCCCCAGATACTGGGTACCCATTTTAGTTGCCTCTTACGACATGCATGAGCTACAGTGGGGCTATTCTATCATACCCGGTCACCATACTGGTCCCTAAGACTTAAGGATTGAAGATATTTAAATACTCGATATAGTCAAAAATAGAATACTAAGGCACAAAATATTTGCAATCCAGAAAATACTAATATGTACATTTTAATATAACATTGATGAAAAATCAAGTACTCTTGTTATGATGGATTGTAATAGATTAATAAAGTTACTCATTTTTGCTTAATCTATTTTGTTGCAAACAATTTTACAACAAAAGAATTATTTTTCTAACGATATACATTAGTTTATTTGCATTAGTAATACATGTTTTTATATCAGTAGCTTCATGAACTTAAGATTAAACTGAAAACTCAAAATACGTTGTAATTTTAAGCTCAAGTATTTTAAATAATTAAAAATGTGTAGACTTAGCTTTTCAATAAAATATTGAAAATTTTTCATTTCATTAAAAAAATAACAACAGGTTTTATAACTGAAAATATATCTTTGTTGTGCATGAAAATATCCTGCAATTTTCATATTTATTGAATGCACTCTAAGTAAAACTAAATTTTAACGATGCCTATATAGAAACTGAGACTTTAAAATATACTTGTTTTTAAAAAAGGAAAGCAATAAACGGAAAAATATTACTAAAATACTAACACAACCTTAGCTAGTTTGATGGTGGTTTGGGCACAAATAGGAGAGGGCAGATTCTGGGCAAGGAGCCAAGAAGCGAGAAAGGGTAAGCTTTTCAAATCCTTGCCATTAACAGTTCAGATGTCCAGACATCTAATCTTACCCTTCTGCAAGTAAGCATCCTTGCCGGACACGGCAGTAAATCAAGTGGTGAAGGCAGTGGCGAAAGCCCGCTAGACATCCCCCAAATCTTAACCTGCCTCTTCCATTAATCGCTGAGGAACTTTGTGGCTAGAAAAGATGGCCGAGAGAAACCATAAAGCAACACATGACAATAGAATGGATTCCTGAACAACTGTTGAAGCCATTTAGAAACTTGATAATGCACCGCTGAAGCTGGAGAAAAAATTAATTGGGCAACGCTTTTCGGAAGAAGGAACCCGACGAAGAAAGAAGTTACCGGAGCTAAAAGTTATTTCAAATAATATGGATAGTGTTAGTGCGAGAGTTTTCATCTTCTTTATATTACAACAATTTGTTTAAACAAAGAAATTAAATTAAGGTTTAAAATTCCTGTTACATTAATCAAATTCTTATTTATAATAAACGAAATGAAATTCATAAAATAATTGTTTTATCCATACATGTATTTACTGTTTTAAATAAGAATTATAGAGATTCAAATGTAATAATTAAACATTTTAACGATTATGGATATTGACAGAATATGTTAAAGTAAGAATAATGGAAAGAAATATGTCAGATGAAAATAAATATGTTAGTGTAACATTTTAACATTATATTAGTTTAAGAACGCCTTTTCTCTCACAGAAGATATAAACTTATCCTATTGCAATAAATATAATTCTATATTTACTTTGCTACACATTCTATTCCCCTTCCTTTATACAAATTGTTTGAAATAAACAGTTTACCTTATCTGCGAAATAGCCAATAAATATTTATTATCATACCTTGATCAGTTTTGTTTTTGAAATTCATTTTTTTTTTACATAACATCGTATACCCCAAATTCTACTTTTTTTTATCGAATTAATCCTATAATGCATCCATATTCATCACCATTATCCTCAAAGTACATTCCCCATTTGATGGGATACATTAATAATATATTTAGAGTAAAATCCTTCAATATTTCTCAAACTTAAGAGGATCAAAATGGATCATTCTACGAAAGAGCGAATAAATACACTTACTCTTATGTTACAAAATGAAATCATTGCTTGAAGTAGCAACCGAAATCCTCTTAATTTATAATCGAATTGGCTCAGGTACCCAGAACGATTGCAAACCTTCTAGAAGGGAAAACAGGTAATTCTTGCCTCATGTTAGCCGTTTCGCAATATATATATATATACTATATACTCCTATATAAGGGACTAAATTAATTTTAAGTATTAATGCATTAATGAAACATATTGCGATCATCGGTAAATGCCTGAATGCGGCCTAGTTTAAAAATTAAGTAAAATAGTTTGAAGGCAGAATAATTTATCTAATAATATAATTCAGTGTGTTATGAATATACAATTGAGATGACAAATTTATTAGAGCAACTATTCAATACAGAATGAATAATCCTATATAATTAAGCGTCTTATAATTATGATAATAAATTATATTATATCACGTAAGAAGATGTAATTTCAATGATTTATTACTTAACAAATCATTAGAAATTGTTTTCACTTATTTTGAAAAAAACTTTCCGCAGCCTTTTTAAATGTTGAATTTTGCACTGGTTCCCTCACACACAAATTATACATCACTGTTACTAAAAAGACAAAGAGGAATTTCATGTAAATTTTCTTAATGCTTAAAGCTTTTCAACTGAAATTTTGGTAGGAATACAAAGTTAAAATCAACGTGACTCAACTAGAAATTATTACTTTTCTAATAAGTTAAAATGCTTTCTTAATTACTGTTGCATAAATAATCATGCTCATAAATTTTCTGTCAGGTAAGCTTTTATTTGTACCAGACAAAATGTATTACAAAAGAAATGCATTACTTCCAAATTCTGAGAATACAGGAATGCTATAAGATCATAGCTAATACAATCGAGTGAAAAATTTACCTAGCATAGCTCATTAATTTTTTAAAAAAGGATTTCGAAGCATTTGCTTACACATTCCCATAGATTAATTGATATTTTAAGTAAATGTTATATTTTTATAAATTTTTCAGGGGAAATAAATTCAAACTGTGCATCAAATTTTGTAAACTAATTTAGGAAGTAGTGTTTTGTTCCACTAACGCATAAATGTTTATTTTCGTACATAATTAAAAGGCAGATTATTATATTCTACTTTATATAAGTATGCTCTTTCAACTTTTAAAGATATGAAAAATATTTTGAAAGCTTGATGCTGCATTTCATTTACATGCTTCTACAGGCAACCGCGGTAGCTGAGTTATCATGATCGCATGTTCACGGCCTGCGTTGTTTCCTTCAAGTCGTGGGTTCAAGCTCTGATGCCAGTAAAGACCCGCTGTGTAGAGGGGCTTACTACATCTGTTGAAGCTCCAAGCCCTTCCGTTGGTGCGGTGTAAAAGCTTGAAGTGAATGATAACAAAATTAAATAGCGCAATATCCAGATATAACTATGCTGCGCCAAACAAGGTGTTATTGTGATCCAGATATTTTTTAAAAAAATGGGGGAAAGATTAAAAAAAAATTGATTGACTAGAAAGAGAGTTGAAATTAGAGAAGGACCGCTAGGGTAACCTCGGAGTGAGTCACCTATGTTTACCACAGAAAAATCCATAGGAAAGAAAAAAGATCCTTAGGATGCCTCGGGGTCATGATACTCGTACTTATCTACCTAAAGAAGGTAAGCTCCAGAGGGTCTGAAAGCTTGAAGCGGAGTGCATCAGCTCAGGTGTCGTTCTCGTCATTTAACTGAGGTTCAAAATTATGAAGTCCTTCAACATTAGCCATCTCGTTGATTTTAAGTACGACATTAATAAACAATCTCATACTTATTAAAATTTCTTTCTCAAGGTAATTTCACTGACTGAGATATAAAAATATATTGAGCAAAATGGATAACTGCTTCTCATAAATATTTTTTGCCTTTTGAGTATTTGGAGTTTTCAAACAAATATAATTCAGCTATCTTCTTCAAAACATTTTATAACTATACAAAAAAAAAAGTCATCAATCTTTACGATAGGGAATACAAATTTTAATATATTTAAGTTTATATGTGTTTTACTCATCTCTAAATATCCGTACCACCTCAGAGAGAAAATACGCGTAGTTTTAACTTACTCGAGATGAGAAAAAATTTATTCCTTGAAAGCGCACATACGGTATTCGAATGCATGTTGCTCGAAATAAATAGTTAATTACTGTGGAAGATATATGATTCTTGTAAAAGCACATAAGGTTTGCCGTATTTCGAAACAGATAATGGAAAAGGAGGCCGCGCTGGCATTTAATAACAAAAGAAAACTTGGGAAAGTTATTAAATTCATGGCATAACATAACACATGTCTCAGAAAAGCGAAATGCGTTTTTCCCGCTCTACTTAGGTTCCTTACAGCTGACGTCAAAGTACAGGGGATTTTTCACACGGAGGAGATTTTATGATTACTATGCAAAGGAAGCACATGTGAAAACCTGTATCTAAATAACAAACACGTACAGCTCTGGTATTTTCTACATTTGTTTTCTTTCTGTCATATTACTTCTCCTACTCTGAAATTAAAGCGACGCGTGTTTAGGAGAATTTCAGTTTTCGTATCAAAGCGTTTTCATAGCAAATCTTGACTTGAATTAGATTCAATGATTGTTTTATTTCAGAGGTAAGACAAATGTTCATAAGATTTCAAGCTGTAAGTATATTAAAGTAATGTTGTAAACGAGGGTAGTAGTAAAATATACATAAGTAAAGAAAACCTGAATTTTTACGCAATTGTAAGCGATTTACTTTATTTTTGTTTAATTACTTTAAGTATTTCAAGTTAAAATAGAAAGTTCAGCTGATCAGTTGAATGCGGGCTCCATTATTAATGTTTAATCCCAAGAAAAATTTATTATTAGTTAAGAAGTTATCGAAAATTTAGAGAAAAGATTTGTAAGCTAGTTTTAAAAAATTGTAAGCTTTTTTATGATGATGCGAAACATATATTAACCATGATTGCTTGGATTTAAAAAAGAAATATCATAATTATTAAGTTTTAAACAAAGCACAAGAGTAGCTTATTCGTTAGCAAAGTGTGTTATATTATAACTATCGTAATAAGTATTGTTTAAAAAACCATGTAAATAAATTATGAATTTACGAAATATTCCAATACATCACAGAATAGTTTTAATTATTGTTACTGATAATAAATGACAAATTTAATTCACCAAAAAAGATAAAATAATCAAAACTGCATCAATTTCTTCAAGATAAAACATTTTTTTCAGTTTTTAATAAAATCATCCTGTACAAATTATAACATGATGCTTAAAGCCTTCTAGCCATACCTAGCTGTACTCTTTTAAGGAATTTGTAACGGGTTCGCAAGCTTACTTCCCATCAACTGTCCTTACGGGAATTTTTAAGACGTCGTTTGATTTAAGAACCATGACTTGTGGATTATATAAATTTTAAATGTGATATTAATCCAGGTCGTACACTGAGAGTGATGTTGGATAAGTTCCGGACTCCGACCCACGTTTAATATGGGAAAGATAAATATTCGTTTCCCATTTTTTTTGTAGTGGACACGGGAGAATTTTTCTACAATCAGGTTTAGTGTTTTTTTTTTTTTTTAATTTTGTTTATCCAACCAGGAAGAATAAAAATAAGTTAAGGATTTGACTCTTTGATTATTTAATTACTAAGTGACTGAACTTTATTAACCAGGGATGGCACAGATTAGTGAAAGAAGCTAAACAGGAGGGTCATAAATTTATGTGTAGAATATGACAGAATAATAAAACTTAACACAGTAAAGAATATTTTTATAAGGTTTACAATTATAAATTTTACTGTAAATAAAAGCTATCAGTTAATTAAAATATAAAAATTATTCAGCTCAGAACTTCTAGCAATTTAAAACTGATTCAAGCAGTAGTTTTTTACTTTATTTTTGTTGAAATTTACTAAAAAGTAAATTGAAACCACAAATATTTCGTAAGCTCTTTTGAAAATTAATATAAATAAATGTTGATTAATCATTTATATATATGAAAAATAAAGCCAATAAAGGTTTACTTTATTGAAAGGAAACAAAAACATCAAAAAAACTCATAATTGGCTGCAACCATATAACGTATTTTTGTTTTGAGAAACTAACAGAAATAAAAAAAAGATATATATATTGCAGAAATTGATAGTATAATAATTCTAATCTAAAGAGCAATAAGTATCTAACAATAATGCCATCTTTACTTCCAAAAATGTGACCGTTAAATAATGTCAATGAATACTCCTTTCGAAAATTACCAGTTTTATATGGCGAAATGCATGCAATTTAAGGTACGTTATGATTGTTCAAGGATAAAGCAATACCTAACTGTTGACAGCTTTATAGATGCTAAAAAAGCCTTTATAGCCACATTCCCTTAGAGAATCAACCCTCATATATTCCACTACAAGCACCAGCTTTTATTTATTGGTCACTTTGAAATTGTTTGCAGTAAAACAACTTTTTAAATATCTTTTTAATTAGAAAAAATTTGCATAAATAGGTTTTAATGGTCTTTTTAGGGCTGCAATTAAAAATGTATTATGCAGAAATTATCATTGGACAATTTTCTTTTACTATGAAAAGTAACATTATTTCAGGCATGTTTATCTAAAGGAAATGTATCATTCCTTCTTTACTTATTTAATCACTTTTGATTATTTACTTCAGTGATTAACGAGGAAAATACAACTCAGAATAATTAAAGAGTATGTTTTACATAATGATAAACAAGTTTTCTTATTTTAAACGAGACTACGACTGACATTCCTAAAATTGTTGGCTGAAATGGACTATTTTAAGCATGAATTTTACTTTTTTACTTTCCTTTTTGTCTTAAGTTTCTCTACTAATGAGTTGATTTTTGTTATATTATTGTGCATATGCTGTTATTCGTATTTTAGTGCTAAATTATGTCCATGAATTTTAATTATGTAGAATTAATGCTGAATAGTTTCCTCTATCATCGAAACATAGCATTAACAGATCTATGAAGCTGAAAATCGTGGAAGAGCAACATTTTCCTGCAGTGTTTCTCATTTTATACGCCCCCTTGGTGTTTGATGTGTGATATGAAGTTTCCAAGGTAAACCACCTCCAAATTTATAGGCAATTCTACCTTACATATTATTTTTTTCTTATTTAATAAGCCCTGGAAAACAGCGTCATTTGTAAAATGGAAAATTGTAAGTTGTTTTACTTTATTTTCAAATCCCTTTTTGAAGTGGTACTTTAAAGTACCGCTGTGACTAAGCAGCAATTGCTAATGTACTTATTTTTAATTTACTTGGAAGTACTACCGGGTCTATAAAGATATTGTCTATACTTTTTAGCTCAAGAATAAAAGAATAATTGTTTTATCTATGATAGGGTTTTTAAAATAAATTTAAATCTTTGATTTTTTTTTATTCCATACATATGTTTCTTTTCAAACATAATGTAAAATAGTCAGTGAGCCTGTTTTGTGCTTGAATAAATTTATCGTTATTTGCAAAATGTGTATTTTCATTTTCAACCAATTAAATATTTCACTATCTCGTTTCAGATATGCCTAGAACGCTCGGTCTAATAACAGAAGAGGCTATATCACTATTCGAAAATCTCCTTGAACTGCAGTGACACACCTGTGGATAGTTCATCTGATGAATAAATGTCAATCGATCATTCACCACAGCTTATATGGTTTTCAGAAAGCTAAAAATGTTGACAGTAGTTCAGATGAAGACCTGGAAGAACAAAGTATCCCAAGAGTATGGGAAAAGAAAAAGAAATGCTACAATGGTTATTTCAATTTTCTTCTAAATTCAGGATTTATTGAATTATGTTTGATCGTTTGAGTACTCCTATCAGATGACGCCAGGTGAAAATATCAAAGTCTCAAGCTCAAATCTGAGACTGATCTGAAACCAAAAAAATATAGAAAATAAAATAGAATAATTCGTGAAAAATATTTCGTCAAAAAAAAATAGATTAATTTAAATAAAAAAGAAACCACTAATAGTATATTTTTAGCAAGCAGCTGTTTTTTCAATTTTTTTTTACATAAAAATTAAAATTGTTAAACATAGAAAGTAATTTATTGAAGCTTCGAGGCGTTGATGTTCGTTCCACATTTTTGGAACTTATTTTGAAATTTATGTTTATTTTTGTAAATTATATATTTGTAAATTTGGTCACGGACTCTTTAAATAGAAATTCTAATAGTAAAATCTAGTAGCAATTTTTTTATCAAAATTTAAATGAATAACTTTGTCATCTACTTTCTTGTTTCAGACAATCATATTTCTTCAATATGGGTAATATACTATGAGTGAGGATTTGCATTTGATAAGCTATGAAGGACTTTCATTCGTGTTTTAAAAAGTTGTTTCATGAATATACAAATTAAAGATCAGATTTTGATAACAAATATTATAAACGCAAAATCACTGTTTTATTAATTTGTGAAACTAACTGTTGCAAGTTTTTGGAAATATGTGATAATACATGCAATTATAGGTTTTAAGATTCCAAACAATGAATTACGTATTAGATTTTCCCAGTTGAAGTTCTAATGATTTTTGTAAAAGATAAAATTGCTTATTCGGATAAATAAATAAGAACTGTCAATGTTTAATAGTTTAATAAAACTCATCACTGAAGAATGTACTTTTATAGACAAAATAGGAACGTTTGTTGAATTTATACTTAATACTATTTAATTTTAATAATTATTCTCTCTTTCTCGTTCGTTATATTTTGTTAAAAATGCTTGACTAGAATTTGAGCTGAATACATGACCCTTTTAACTATAAATAAAACTATAATATAACAAAATATGAGTTACATTCAATAGTAGATAATCACAATTCAAAGGTTATATACTGTGCAAAATAATTTGCATTTATTGATAAAAAAAATGTATCCTTAATAATTTTGTGTCTGTCTTGAAATTAACTATTTTAGATAAATTGTCATGGAATCAGTGATTCATATCTTGCCTTTTTCCGCTGTAACCCAAGAACTTATAGATTCAATTAGAATTAGAGGTGTAATGACAAAATTTCAATGGAAGAATATTTTAAGCATTTTCCTAGATTGTTATGTGTTTTAGAAAATCTAAACATTTTTAAAGTAAGAACTGATTTGTATTTTTACTTTAATCAACTTTCGAATATGCTTTTGAGAAGAATTTTATTTACGAGAACAATTTTTATTAATACTATTTATATCATAGTTTTCTGAGGCTCAGAAGGATAATGATTGCAGTTTATGTTAAGATTATTTGCATCGTCCATTTTTGTTTATTAATTAAATAAACTCCCCTCGCTGCTGCAACAATTTCATTTCTGCATCATGAGCTTATTACTGAAAAAACAATTACTCGTAACTAGAGAAACAACTAGTTCCTTCATTTTCGAAACATTTTCTAGTTATGAAAATGAATCTGACTCCTGTAATCTATTAGTAATAACGAGCGAAAGTAACGTTTTGGGACACGGAAAACGCATTTCTAGTTTTATTACAAATATAACGAAGTAGATTATTTTAGCACATTAAATAGTCATTAGATTTCCTTCCGTTCATTTCAGATAACTTCTTAATTTTTCTTATTTTCTAACTAAGAGAAAAGGATTATTATAATGGCTTCAAGAAATTAGCTTAATACTTTACTATATATTTACAAGAGAAGAATTAATAATTGATTTTAGAGTCGAAGTACAAGTTAATTATAAGTATCATTTTCAAAAATTTGATTGGAAGAGTCATAATAAAAATAGTAACACAAAATTGCTAATGATAAGTAAATAAAGATTATGAGAGACACTAGTCTTTAATAGAAATAATGCATATGTCTTAATATACATCTGAATACTGTTATTTTAGTCTACTTTTACTCCAAACATTGTGAATTCTTATGTTAAAGTACGATACCAAGATTGCTTCCTTCTTATGATTATAATTATATTGTTACAATATAACTTCTTAATTAGCGTTCCATCATACCATTTTGTTTCATTCGCATCGTAGGAAAACTATACAACTAACAACAGAGGAATAACCTCGTTATTTTGATCTACCATTCAGTTAATGAGATTGACGTTTAAATAGCTATTTCCACCTCCAAACTTCCATGCCGTAGCATAGAACTTTTAGTCCCAAAATATTTAATGATAGCATTTCCTGCTATTAAACCATCTAATCTTTGGTTTTAATTGAATCTCGAAAGAGTGGCCTTTTAACTTCACACCTCTAGATATCGTGATTACATTATATTAATTTAAGAGTTTTTGTGCTTTTCTTATTCATATGTAAATGAAAGAATTGTGAATAGAATTTTTAATCTCTTGTGTCATAAACAAAAAAATTATCAAAAGCAAACACATAACATTGTCTACATTAAAATATTAAATTTTACAATGAGATTTAAATGTATCATTATTTTTTTTTTTTTTTTGTTGATTTAACACGCAAGTAATTATTATTAAACTTGTAAAATGAATTGTGTTATTTGTGCTTTCATTTCATTAAATTTATAAAAAGTTTTTCTTTAAATAATTTTTACAAGATTCGAATTCCCTTTCTCCTTATTGATCATTTTGTTTCATATAAATTTAAAATAAATGTAAATTTAGTAGCCTTTTGAACGGTTAAAATCTTGTAGATTTTCCAAAATTTTTGTATTCTGTCAATTTGACCAACATTTATCGGCGGAATTAAGTTGAAAACTTTTGCTCCAGAAATATTGCCTTTTACTTTTCGCGCAACAATTATATCCTTGCGGTAAAAGCACATCTACAGATATTCTCGGATGCCTAACGAGTGACTGAAGATAAACCGATTATAACTCTTCGATTTTGTAATACGTATGGTTAAATTTGGAATAAAATTATATAACCTAAAAAACAAAGTTTATGCTCATTATTATAGCTTAATTAGTTTAACCTTCTTTGTAGCTTTATTCAGTATTCAAGTATATTTAATTATTGCTTCAATTGAAAATCATATCCTTAATTAAAAAAGTTGAATATAAATTATGAAATCTTAAGAACATTTCAAGCTACTTAAACATTTGTTATTAAAAAATTCATTTTTAGCATTACATTCGCTTTTGATAAAAAAAACTAATATAGATTCGTAATCATATTTTTAAAGAAAAACTCATCATTCTTCGTTTAAGTACAAATTTTACGATGCTTCAATATCATAAAAATTCGCATGAATTTTAAACTCATAATAAATAACATGACAGCAGATAACAGCAAATTTATAGATTTTTTTTCATTAAACAAAATAATGTAGCTCGAGGTTCAAAATATACTTTAACAAGATCTAGGCAATAAAAACTCTTTTTGACTCAGTTTATTAAATATATTAAAATTTCGAGCCACGTAATCTTACTTTTTTGCAAGAATGCTCAATTAAATGACATATTAGACAAACACTTCAACGTGTTGGTGTCATGTAATTATTAAGATAAATGAGTGTCACAAAATTAGATATATCTGAATTTTCCTTTTATGGATAAAAATTCGAAGTCAAAAAAAGTTTATTGCTCGAAAAAAGTGGTCTGGATTTTTGTGATAACTCTTCTTAATGTAAATATTATGACTGAAAGAGATTGAGAAGGGCTCTTGTATATTGACTTTGACATCGCCTTATGCATACGAACAAAAAGTAAATCAGATATTCGTAAAAAAATACTCTCAAAGACTCAGTTTATAACTTATGGGGAAAAAGAATAAAACATGTGGATCCGTGTTCACACTGCTATATACTGCCTCAGCTTTGGAAAAAAAATCTTACTTTTGCAGTGGCCCCAAGACTAGATAAGAGACAAGCCAAATGATCGATTGCTAGGATGTAACTCTTTTTTGCTTACCACGTTTTCATAAAAGCATAAAAATTCTCACAATTCTTGTAAATATTAAGGAGGGAAAAAAATTGCTTTCCAAGTGTTGGATCGCATTATTTAAATTTCGTATCAATTGTGGCGAATTACGTAACCAGTGTTATTACTTTTAATTAAGTTTGAGTTAGAATTTTATTTTGTGAACTTCATGTGAGGGCTCGAGTAATTTCAGTCCATTGTCAGATAGTGAGGATAACACATAGTTTGATGCCCGATTCTCTTAATTTCAATTTGGTCCTTTGCTATTCTGTTCGACTGTTTTCGATAATTTAGCCACTTCCCCTCATGATTAGATTCGATATATTTAGCTTTCTAGATTTGATATATTTATGGTATCCGATTACAATAAAACTGGCAATTTTGATGGAAATGTAAATTGTGACTTTATTCTTTTATAATAGTTTAAAATTTTGGTATTCAAATATTGTCTTTTTTTTTTATCTCTATCCTCAATATAAGTTGAGTCATAATACTTTAAATAGCCAATGATCCCGCCAAACTTTATAGGAAATAATCAGATTCGAAACCGGTATTCGGGATTTTAGGTGAAAGAAAAATTTCACTTATATATACATAATCATCTATAACTTCAGTTCAAGTTTTTAGTTTAGTTTTTATTAACATCACGCTAGAAGCAACACGAGGGCTATTGGCTTCGGACCTCGTAATTTTGAACCTCGGTCAAGTGAAGAGGACGACACCTGAGCTGGCACAACCTCTTCTAACTTCCACACCACGCCAACGGGGAAGGGACTTTGGGCCCCGAAAGATTTAACGTGCATCAGCCCCGGATACACGGTGGGTCTTTAGCGGCCAAGGCTCAAAACCACGACTGAACAAAAACGCTAGCCACGAGTCTGAAACCATGATCACTAGGCTACCGCGGCCACTAACTTCAGTTCAAATGAAAGCATGGTATAAATTTTGGTTTATTCCACATGTTATATGGTTTGATTTATTTGATATATTATATTAGAAATTTTCTTAGCATATTCAATGCATACAATATAGCAATGACTATGATCTCAATCATAACGACAATTTGTGAGTAGTATAATTCTGAGGCTCTCTATTATATCTGAAATATTATTTGGATAAAATAATAGGAAAATTAATCAGCAACAGAAAATATTTTATAAAATTATTCTATCCTATAATTATTGACAGAAATTTTATTCGCTATGAGATCTTCAACATTAAAACAGTACAATGAAGATGGATTCATCTTAGTTTCCTATTCCGTTGGATCGTAAGTTTAACTTATGCCAAGTCAAAAGTCAAAACAAACTGGTTTTCATCAACGTTAAACAGTAGCCCGGAGTTGCGTGAGAAGTAGCAATTAATTAAGATGACAAGTGCGCAAAGTTGCTCCTTCCAAGTTGACCTCCTCCAGCGATGAGTTTCTCGAAAAGCATAGCTAGATTGTATGGTGGATAGTCGCAATAATTGCTCTTACTTATTGATCTCTCACTTAGATATAAGAATTTCCCTCTGTTTAATGCAGAAACTTGTTATAAGAATCCAAAAGTAACAACGAAATTTATTAAAAAAGAAATCATAAACGGGAATTTTGTGATATGGAATAATTTGAAGATACTCATTCAAATACTGTCTTAAATGTTAATCAATAGATAATGTATAAAATCATATGCAGAGGTTTCTCGTTTTTAAAAATAAAATAATTTCAACATTGTTGTTGTTTCGAATACCTCGTGTTGCAAGGAATGTTAAACCAAATCCATTAAGTCATTCCTCCTCAAAAAAAAACCAGCACCATAAGAGAGGGCTCATATAAATCGGTTTACATGTAATTGTCTTATTACATATAGGACAGAATATGATTCAGTGAGTTCTGATTTGATGTAAGTTTGCGACAAATGATAAAAAATATCACCATGTAGGAATATCACTAATTTTATATGGCATTTCAAAATTAAATTGACGCAGCATTTAATCCAATTAATTATGAACTGACACAAGTAAAGAGAATCATAAGTTCACCTAAATTTATTAAAGAACAATACTTTTAAAAGTGTTTTAGTAATATTTTTAATTTATTTCAGTTATTTATTAAAAATCATAAAAATCTTTTTTATATTTTGCATAAATTTTCTATAGTACTTTCCTAAGAATATGGATTTTGAGATTATTTAAATCTTAGGATAAGATTGAGATGAATTCGAATCTCTCACACTTCTATGTTTCCCAGTTATCTAATCGTAACAACCGAAACGATATTTCAAATACACAAAGATGTATTTTCTACACTAGATTATCTTAATCAGAAATTACATTGACATTTTTAAGAACAAGTTGCCAAATAATAAGTTACAATTATTTATCCGATACATTTCTGTGATAAGAAATTTAAAATCTCTTTTGCTGTAGGATATATTTTTTACTTTATGTTGGATAATGACGGTTTAAAGCGAACTCTGAAAGAAAGAAAAGAATATAGAGTGTATTATCTTTCATACTTTTATTAAAATATTTTTAATTTTCTAATTGTTCAAAAAAGTACACAAAACACCCTTGACAGTGTCATGCCTTGTTAACAATACTAGCTAAAATTAGTTCTCATTTTTTGTTATAACATGCTATTGCATATACATTCTTAGATAAGACATAGTTCTAAACATTTTTTTTCTTAAAAAACACGAGCACATTTACATGAAATCATACAATCAATAGCTTTGTTCCATTTTCTGTCATGTGCTTAATCAATCAAATATTACAATGATAATAATTGTCAATTGATTCAAAATATGCTACTTCAATCTGATTTTTTTTCAGCTATTTAAACAGCTCAAATTATGAAAGACTGATTAAACATTCAAATACATTTGGTGATCTGTAGGAACATTTATGTAGTCAATAGAATTTTGAAAATAAAATTCTTTATCTCTGTGTGTGGACTTCAACCGAATTTAACAAGATTGCAGTTTATTTGATTTTCTTCGATTATTGCTTCCTAGGCATATGCGCCAAAAGAAACCTTTCCCATACTCCAAGGTTGCAAATTTCGTAACCCAACTCACATACGTCAAATTCGGGAGATCGTATCATTTACTCAGCAAACACTGGGGTACCAACCTTTTGTGCTCTGAGCTTTCATTCATTGGTAAATAACGCCCGTCAGAACCGTATCACTAATTTTAGTCTGAAATACGAGGTCTCAGAGTAAATATTGCAACTGAAGCCATCCCCGCTTCGAAAGAGAAAACAGCCTGGAGCAATTCAAATAAGTCTTCAGAACGTGATATGGGCTGTAAAATTAGACTGGAAATAACAGAGATTACCACATCGAAGAAGCCGATTAACGTACTGTTACTCGGGCACTGTAGAGAAATTCGGTTGTAAAATAAATCTTTACTTTGGCCGCAGGAAGAGCGATTTGTTTGCGTTAAAAGGAGAAATTTAGAGTACTATTGAAGAAGCAGATCTGAATCCTATCATTTACAAAGGTTTTGTATCCAACTGCTAAGTATCGTTGTTTATTGGATTAAATAGCTTTAGCAAATAAAGGAAGCAGTGACGCAGAAAATTCGAATTCAAATTAAATAGCTCGGATTCGTTGAACTAGATATAGAAACGTTAGTTCATTTTTGACTTGGTATTTGTTCAGGATGGAATTCGCAGTCTCACTCTATCCATTTAGTTCTAGAGAGCATTTAAGAAGGGAGTGAGAAACAAGATTGATCTCTCTGAATATTTTAATTGAGATAAAGCTTAAAATTTACTGTAAAAATTCCTACAATAGTTTCTATTGTTTGTAACTCTATAGCTGCAAAGGAAACAAATATTTCTTTTTTTTTTTTTGCCTCAAATATATACGTTTTACTTTTTCAAAAGATAAGTTCTAAAAATAGGTTGAGGACAATTCTGTGCAGAAGATCTTGCAATATTATAAATAAGAGTACATAATCAATACTGTTATGCTTGTATTTCATATCGGTAAAGAATAAGAAAAAAAGATTAATATTATTCAACATTGAAATAAAGATCTGTTTATTTTAACAGAATTCTAATTGTCTTCCAACTCTGAAGATCAGAAGATGTTCTAATCTTCGTAGTGGAAAAAATACATGAAACTATTATCAAGATAGTTTAGGTCTCACAAGAAGTTAGCTGAGCAGAAGCTTTAGAGCACACAGAAGCTAGTTTGTTGTAAATCTAGTAATTTTAGGCTACATAATATTTAAAGATAACATTAAGTGTCAAATTTCTACATTGTATTAACGATTGAATTACATGAGCTCGACAAACACACTGAACTCCATTCACACTCCTCGACAAACACACTCCCATTCCTTCATCAGAACTGTCTTCAGTTGTTTGGGGACGAATTTGTTGTTTTCAATTGTTGTAGACTGTATTAACCATATTACAACAAATATAAGGGGTATTTTTATATAGTCAAGTAAGAAACGTGATTAACTTAATAAAATTCTATAAATCAATTGAGTTACATTTTATATTTAGTGCCTTATCCCAAATAAGAATAAAGCCAGATTAAAAAGAAAAAAATAATGGAAATAAATTAAAAGCAAATAAAAATAGTTAGCAAAGAAAATAGAAAACATAGAAACAATCAAATATAGAGTTACCCCGAACCAAACAAAAATATTTTGATTTAAACCATGTAGCTAAGCCCCAGCAATAAACTTAGTAAATCACTGGTACGGAAATCTTTAAGAATAAATATTAATCAGTTGAGACTATCTCAAATAAAAACTCGAAGCATTTTAAGTTTCTGGATTTTTTTTTATTTAAGATATAGTTTGAAGAAAGTTATTATAATTAGGTGAGTAGTTAATTCTATCTCCCCAGAATAATAATTTTCATTTGAAACTTTCGATATGTTTTTTTTTCTTTCGGGGTTCAATTTCTCCTCTAGAGATAAATTATAGAATTGAAAAATATGTGCAGAAAAAAATAAAAATAAAGCAAACTGTACTTTAAATTAATTTAACATCTCATTTTCCTGATTTTTTTAAATTATTAAATGAGATAAGACCAATCAACCTACTTTATTTATTCACAAACTTTTTGAAATGGAACCAATTAAAAAATAACAACGCTTTCTCTCGAAACTCTTTTTTTCACAACTGACACGTTATTTTATTTTACTGTACATGTTGGAAGAGTTTTTAACGCACTAAATCTGGATACATAAACAACAGGCAGATCTCAAAAATAAAATTACCATTGCTGTTTTAAGTGTTTTACTTTTTGTCTAGAATGTTAAATCTGATTTTAAGCGAAATTGAAATGTTTCGGCATCAAACATTTATGCTCCATTTATTCAAATAAAGATAAAACTGTGCTGAGGCTTTTTATTTAAATAAAAGAATCAACTAAAAGTTTTTGTGTTTTTAGATTTGTGTTCCAAATTTCTGACGAAGGAAAAATAATTCCCAAGTTAACATGAATTACAGAAGTCATTTTTATACATGTATTTGGAAAATAATACTATGTACCTAGTACACTTTTTGTTAAAGTAAAAACGTTCATTGAATAGGTTTCTTCTGCATATAAAGAGATGTTATCTCTTACTACAGCATATTTTTTGACAGTTAAAAAGTCAAAACATAGTTATATAGATGAAAAATTATTTTCAATATTGAGTTTAAAGAAGACAAATGATAGCGAATGAATAATTATTACAATACGTACCATCAAAAATAAATTTTATAGATATCTTCCTTATACACTTGAGTTTTCTGTTTCTTATAGATGTACAATAATACATTTAGGTAAAAAATATAATTTTCTATTATAAGTAGTAATTTGAGTTTTATAATAAATATTTTCAATCGCTCAGCTGAAAATTAAATTTTCATAATTCATGGAAATGGCTTATGGAACTCATACATTTACGATTTTTATGCACCATTTCAATCATTTAAGCAGAAACAAAAGGGATTTCAAGGTTTTAATTTTTCTAAATTTTTTTTCGGAAATGGTGACAAACAATTCGTGAGAAAAATATATGCTGGTTCTAAAGAAAATGTATGTCAAATATACCAGATTTAATAGATATTTCATCACTCTGAAAATTATTCTTCATAAAAACTTATTAAAGGGCAATACATATCAAAACTAATTTTTTCTCTTCAATAAAGATTGTTATGCCGAATGTATTAATATTATTTTTAGAAACACTGAAACTTCTTATATACTCTTTTAAACCCTTGAATTGCAAATAAAGTCTTTTTAAAAGGTAATAAAATAATTAGTACTCGTATGAATATAAAATAAAAATAAAATGTATATATTCAATGCAATATCCCAATTTCGATACATTATAAATGTTCCATCATTAGTTAAAATCAAAATTGCACATGAAAATTAAATCTTTTAAAAATAATCAACTTTATTTTATAGAAGTATATCTTCGCATTCACTTCTTAAAGACAAAATTTCTTTAAGTTAAATAATTCATGCATAAAGAACATTAAGACATAAGTTAAGCGTAAAATATAACAGTGATCCTATAAAAAAAATATTAAAAGTGAATCGGATTTCATACAAAGAGTTTTTCTCCCTTCTTACAGGGAAATACAGTAGACTTTGAGTTCAATTGCACTCTAGGTTTCGTAATTTTTCAAGTGTACTCTTGATTTCATAAATAAAAACAATTGCTGCGATTTAAATCATGAAATGTGAGATATCTTCAACATACAACAATGCATTAGCTGATAATTTTGCGTAATATAAAGAATTATTTTCTATAAGTTCAAATTTCAAACACTATTTGGACACGATTTTTAAAAAGGTTTTGATTTGTTTGTTATCATATAATGATTAATAACAATCCTTTTTAACTACAGATAACACACTAAAATTTAAAAAGAAACATTTTATGTATTCATTACAAAATCTCATTTTTAATGTATATTCTTCAAGGAAATGGATTTGCTTTTAAAAATTAATAGCGCATTTTCAAATTCATAAAGGGTTGCTTTCCAATGAAATTTTGAGATATAATCTTAATAGTAATAAAAAATTAAACGCCAAGAGTTTCTATTCTCCAATGCTCCACGTTCTTTTTTTCAGAACTAATAAAACATTTGAACGAATCGGATCGTTAATGTCAAAGATTGAGATAAGCAACGAAAAGAAGAGTCTCTCTTACGTTAAGTTTCTTCTCTGAGAAAGTGGATACAGTTGATTTGGCACCGAATGAAGCATAACAAGAGTCCCAAAATGGATTCAAAGAGGTATTTAAAATTACCCAGAAGTCCAGTTTTCAATGGAAATCTTTTGAAATACCTCAAAATGGCCTTAAGGCACCTCAGACTTTATTTGAACGAAAGTTAATAACGACCCAGCTTTCCTAAAGGAATTCTTAGTTCTTTTGTTTAATAAAATATTCATGATTCGATAAATATTTCGATTATGAAACGGATGGGAAGGATTAGAGACATTAAATGTGTGAATAAAACTTTATTTAAAAGGTATAATGCGAATTCTTTCAGAGCACTTTTATTCGAAACTTGCAGTATTTTTTGCTCAAATTAATTTTTGGAACCAGCTTCGTGCAGCTTCTTAAAAAATGAAAATTATTTAGCGCGTTTTAAAGAAATTTTTCACACATAATGTTTTTAAATCTTAATTACTGAGGAGAAGCATATTAAATAATGAGGTAGAAATTAAAATTTTGCAAACATTTCTTACAAACAATAGGATTATCTCAAATATTTTAACATCATTAATTCAGAAGTTAAAAATTACTCTCCGAAACATTTTTAATACGAGCTTTCATTTATTTTTCCTTGTTTCTTAGAAAGTTTTAAATTTATTGTATAAAGTAATGAAACAAATAAGGAGTACAAAAAGAGTCTTGTTTTTCTTGTAAAATGTGCATATATTAAAATATAAATATGTACAAATCCATAAGATTAACAACTAATTAATAAAAAAATTGAGTTATCGAAATGGTCAAAGTAACCTTAATTTGGAAAAAAAATTGTCTGCTTTCACAGTAAAAGAATAAAAGTGGCACATTAAATTATTTAATTTGATAAATAAAAATAGGAAAAAAACCATAGGTTATTGAAAATAAAATTAAATATATGATTTAGTCTCGAGGTACAATTTTCTAGCGTACAAAAGATTAATTTTTTTAATACATCTATAAAAATTACAATGAATAAAAATAAAATATTCATGAAAATATAATACAATATGGTTTGAAAAGAAATTTTAAAATATATTTGTAATTATTTAAAATTACAAATATTGTCATTTGAAACTTCTGAATCCTCAAGTTGTTATTTGTGTAGTCAGAAAAAGAAACCCAGCTTATGTGGTTTAAATTAAGTCCTAATAAAAGGAATCAAAATATTTTTGAGAGCCTTGGTATTGATATAAAAAAAAACAAATACTGTTTTGAGGAAATGTAAATAAAAAAAAATTATCACTTTAGCTTTTAGCTGAGAAACTTAGTAAAACTTTCATAATTTTTAACATAAAGCATGTTTAACATGTTGTAATGACTTTAAATTTAAAAGCGTCAAATACTTGAACAAACTTTTGTAAGTCTTTATTCCAAATTATTGTTTGTACTCAGATATAAATTCGGATGAAATAATTCGTATAAAATAGCCTTTATACCAATTTAGAATTTTAATTATCTTTTGAAGTACTAAATCAAAAATATTTGAGTTAAATTTCAACAACTTAAGAAATTATCATTTTTATGTTAAATAAGATGGCTCTAAGGTGAGAATACCACAGTTAAATATCTTGACTGTTATAGTTGATATACTGATTGAATTTTAAGTCATAATCTCTAATGAGTTTTAACGTAGATATTTACTTATTTCTCTATCTAGTCTCAAAGAATACTTTCGAGATGCATTTTACTTTTATTTGGAAACTATTAAAAATCCGAGAAAAGAATCAAAAATACTTTATGCTCCCGATTTGTCCATCCAGCTAAATTAATCTCCACCATCGTTGATATTTCTTTATCATTCATTTTATTAAGACCCTTCTTATAACCCGGTGCCATTTTAATGGGACCATTTAAACGTGTGGGAATGCCTTGATTGATGGCAACTCCGTAGACAGTGCGGTTGGCCTCAAGTCTCGATGGTGAACCTTAATGACGAAAGGGAGATAGACCATCTGAGAATTCCAGAAGAGAACCGTCTAATTTCAGTGAATCTCAAATAAATCACTAAAATAGTTGCTTTTCAGAAACGATGTACTAATGGTAGGAATAGATATACATTGAAATATCTTGAGTTTCAGTATATACAACATAGCATTATTTTGATTAGATAGCATTTTATCTGAAGAGAAAGATTTAAAAGCTAGGTTTTTATTTATACTTCAAAAATAGTTTTCCTAAAGATGTACATTTTCAGAATCAAACTGTGTCATTTTGATGTTTATTAATTAAAACAGATTCAACTATTATGAGAATCATAACTGAATAACAGTTGGCAATTATATGAATAAATCAAAGTGAACGAGAAAGACACCAAAAATCATTTTAGTTAACAAATCCAAGAAATTCCTATGAAACGTTATTAGGACCGAAAACATATTTAAAATTTTTATTTGTATGTTAAGTATCATATTTATTTCTATGTTTATTACAACTTTTTAAATTCTAAAGATATTACAACGTTCAATGTGTATCTAAGGTGATAAACTCAGTGGGAAGTAACTATTGAGAGGAATTCTACAGACAAAACAAACTCTTTACAATCAAATGCTATTTTGGTTAAGGAGTATTTTCCATTTAAAAAAGTGAAACCTTAGATAAGTTGATACGTGAACCAGGGGCAATAAATGATACAAATTCTTTTTAAAAAAATATTGCATTGAATAACAAAATCTTAAAAAAACTTAATCCTCATAGTATTTTCCTCTGTTTACCTTAAATTTAATTAAAAAAGACAGGAAATTCTTTTTTTTTTTTTTTAATTCTAATAATCTGAGTTTGAAGTCATATTAAATATTTGCATTGAGTTTATTACTTTATAAGAATGAGAAAAGATATATTCCAAGAAATTTGTTTCACATTCAGTAAAAAAGGAAAAACACTGATATATATTTCAATTAGTGCACCATTTGCTTGTAAATATAGATTTTAAAATTATTTTATAATTCAAACAGTACTTACAAAACGTGTGAAACATTTCATTTAAATAATTCTCTTCGGATGATATGTTCAAATAATAAACTTTATAATACTCATTTTACAATTAGGAAAAGTAAATTGCAACTAAGCAACTTGAATGAATATTTTTATTTCTTTTTATTATATCACCTATTGTTTCAGAAGTAAGTTTTTATTCACTGATAATATAAATCCTAATTTAAAATAAAAATTTATATTCATTCTAATAAAATTTCATGCTACATCTAGTTGGCTTTGATGGGATTTTTTTTATTTAACAAGAAGCTCTTTCTTTTGGGCAATTTTCATGAAATGGTTCCGTTTCGGAAACATTCCGAATAAAATGCTTTTGCTGTTATTCTTTCTAGAGAACATAAAAAAATTTAAAATTAATATAAGTTTTAAACAATAAAACTTCCGTAAGCAAAATATAAGCAAGTGAAAAAAATTACTGGGATAATTTAATTTCAAATTACTTATTGCTTACACAGTCAGTGCTTATTCAATAATAGCTTATATTGTTAAGAAATCCTGGAAATCATTGAAGTTGCCGATCTCAAACTTATTGATATAAAATTAGTAGTTAATCTGATAACTTTTCTTTTTTTTATATTTTATTTATTTATTGAAAAGATTACAGAATAAGCGGTTAAGTTTTCTTTAGCGTTTTCATGAGAGAATGGAAATTCCCTACTGCAAGACAAAACGAATCATCAACCCAAATAAGCAAATTTCATTATTTTTGCTATGTAAATTTTAATAGGTGTCTTTTATAAATGATTTTTGGACTCAAGAAATAGGGGGAATTTAAAGAATAAAAATAAATAGGTAAAAAATAAATAGAAAATCAGGTATAAAAATAAATTTCAAACGTTTTCAGTTTATTTGAAACTTCGCCGAAAAAAAAATATTTTCCTTTGTCTTATGCAACTTAAAAATAAAACATTGAATGAACCTCTATGGATCATGATTCCCTTTTGAACAGAAAACTTACTCAGATACATAACGCTCATTTTCACACTCCTCCTTACCTTGACATTTACTCCAAAATCGTAAGAAAGGAACTAAAAGAAATCAAAGAAAAAGACTAACCGAATCGTAAATACCCTCCCTCTGAAAGATAAAAATTGCAAAAAACGAGTATCCTCCTCTAACTCCTAAACGCAACTTTAACGACTATTCTACGGACCAAAAAATAAAAGTAAAAAAAATTCCATTCTACACATTTTTGATCAGAAATATGAACGACACAAACCACAACTTCTAGACCTCTATTCGGGGAGGAGGGGGGGGGGGGGAATCCAACGACAAGATGAACGTGTTACAATAATACCTTCTTCGTTACATTCTAGGTATTCAATACAATAAGGAACCATGAAAGAAAGAGCAGGAAATGAAGGCATAATTGCAATCAAGATGATAAAGTCGGGTAGTACCACGGTACTATGTTCCCAAACGTCACTAAGTAGCATGCCTGGTGTTTTATAGCAAGGATGGGGTAGGAGCAAATGCTAGATAGCCAAAAAGAAATCTTTTATGGAAAAGGGAAGGAAACTGGAAATAAAAGAACAGCGGTCGATGAAACAGATTTCTCTTCTCCTCCCTCAACTGAGGTCTGTCTTGAGTTTCAGGTAAAGATGCTTCTAAGCAATGCTTAGACAAGACTTTTCTTTCTCCCGAGAATGCTAATTAAGGAAATAAAGAGAAAATTTTCGGGAAACTAAGAAAAAATCCCACAACTATGCAGGCATGTACTCCTTACACAAGAGATAAAATGTTAAAAAATGAAGGAGGAAAGATCGTTGGAATTTTTGTGGAGCAACTCAAATTGAAAAATGCAAATTCCACTTACGTAGCAGCCAATAATTAGCTATGGTTTCTTTGGATGCATTCAGTGTCAGATGGAAATGTGAACCGATGGCACAAAAGCAACGCATATCCCATCAATTTTGTTTTACAGTTTTTCATTCTTGTGGGATCAGTATTTAACTTTGAAGCATGTGGAATCATTTGAGTAGAACACATGCCTTTTAAAGGAGTAATTTTTTAAATCTAATGAGCAAACTACTCAAAGTAATTTTCCTCTTTAGAAAGAAGTTGGTTTCTGAACTTAAGAATTTTTTTTTTCGTTTCATGGTAAGCTGAGGCATTTTTATTTCATTTGTTTTATTTAATGGAGTAAAATTTTATCACAATCCTATTTTTCTCTGAAGGTGTCACATGCTGCAATATTTGGTCATATTGTAATATTTGGACAGAGTTTCAATCTTTGAAGTGCAAAAATACTTAACAGTTAAATAAGTAACGGTCATTGGTAACCATAGATTTATAATAGGTGAATCTAAAAGTTACATTAATTACAACAATCAAAAATCTCTAAGGAAAAAAACTAACTTATTTATACATTTATTCATCTTTGAAATTTATCAATTATTTATATTCAGGAATTTCAAGAATTATTTTCTTAAAACTTAAGATTTTTGAAACATATCGCAACAAAATTAGAAAAATAAAATCCTATTTAATAAATTTCCAATGGATATTATGCAATAATAATGTGATTTATAAGAAAAAATGCATATAAAACAAGTGTGTAATATAATACTAATAATTAAATTACGTAATTATTGCAACAACAATATTATATAAAACCAAAAGCAAACTAAAATCTTTCTACAGATTACAATTAATTCATACCGTTTGTTCTTTCAAATATTCTAATGTGTTACTCGTTCTTATTTGAATTGTGTGTTACTTTTACAAAAACATAATGAAGTATTTATTTATAAGTTTTATCACTAACTTTCACGCAAAACATCCATTACTCCTCCCTAATCCCAAAGATGTAATGAAAATGTGAATTTGCCATATAACAAAGATTTACATCGAAACATATAAAGTAATTTACCGCAGAAATATTAGATCTTATCAAATAATAACCTTTAGTATATTAGTTAATTTTAGATTATTTGTACTTCTAATGTAGATAAATAAGTAAACAACTTCATTCGATTATTTACACCACGATAAGTTCTTGTTCAAATCAACAAATTATGTGATTTGAGAATAATTATTTGGGATTTAAGTCACGCGAGCAAGACATTTGTGACAATTTCTACGAAAGCTGTTTGCCAACAACAACTGTCCTCTCATTATTTTCAGATTTTTCATTTTCGCCATCGATTATTCAGAATATTTAAACACATTTACTAGCAACTTTCAATTGTTACAATCCAACAAATAATGTTAATCATAAAAAAAAGCCAATAAAGTGTTTAAATACATGTTGGTTGTTTATTGAGTCGATAATTAGAAAAATCTGTTCGTGTGCGTGTAATAACTTTACACGTGTTTTTCATGTACATGCCTTCTGGAAAAAATGTCTTGTTTCCTACTCGGAATATTAAAAATGAATATAAGCAAAAAAAAAACTTTTTTAATCGATCTTTTTCTTAAAGATGGACGAAAAGTATAAAAATAGTTTTGTAATGTAAAAATAGTATATAATTTATAAGAATTTATGAGGCTCTTAACTAAGATACCTAAGTAATTACCGATACATTAAGTATCTTAGCTATTTACTTATACATGAGATGAAAAGGAGTATCAACTCCTTTACTCCATTTTTAAATATCAGCTTGAATTTAATTTTTTTTTACTTTTATAAAATTCTTTTTAATCTGGAAATTTAAGATTGAAAAGCAATTACGTGAGCAGTACGTTTGCCGAAAATTTCTATTTAGTTGGACGTTATTAAGTGCAAAAAAAAATCAATCCAAAGTTAAATCACTGCTTGAACATAATAAAGTATTGCATTATCGTTGGAGTTATAAGGGTGCGCAAACTTTTTAATTCGATTGGATGAAAAAAGTGGGTTAAAATACACGTACAAATTTTAAAATGGAAATTCATGCCTACACATACAACATAGAAAATTGAATTAAAGCTTGTAAAAAGAAAAATATATAGTTCTGATTCATATATAAAATGGTCAACCAGATTATAATTTTAACGATTATTTTTCTTAATTATAAGCAGTAATCTTGGACATATTCAAATTTTAATATACTCAACACTTTATATACGTGTCATCAAATATTCGGCAATTAAATTTATGGTAATTAACATGCATTAAGAGTGATTTCATTCACAACTCAAGTACAACTACGTGCTCCTCTAAAAGACTCAAAGAATAAATTGCGATTTTGGAACGAAGTCTTAAAAAATAGGCTCTGATCAATTTCAGGTGAAATCTATTCTTACCGATAGCCCTCCATGTTGGAAAATTTTGTATCACTAAGAGATGAGAATTTATGATACAAAAATAGAAAAATGTGTTCTGAGAATTTCTTATCTGTAAATTAAAAAAGGCATTGAACGAACTAACTTCACCTCGGAAGATTCAGATGTATCTCATTAAAACAGTTTACATTTTGAAAGAAATACTTCTGATATATTTTGACATTTTTATTTAGAAACACACACAATGAATTTGAGCATTTTTCAATTTTAGGGTAGCCCTGATAATTTGGAGCTTACATCAAATTTTAATTATAATTACTAAATTTTACAGCTAATTACTAAATTTTACATTTCCTTTATCAGTTCACGCAAAATTAAGTTTAGTGTAATAAAAGTTGAAGTGATTTATATTTAAAAATTATTTTCTTTGTAATAAAAGTCAAGAGAGATTTGAATTTAATTTATCAGGGAATACAATATACTTTTGCGCAAAATCATTCTGTTTTATATATTTTCGAATGTATTATTGCTAGTTATTTAATTCAGAGATTACTTCTAAGTAATGCAAACTATTTGAAATGGCAAATACATATATCTGAAAGAAAAACTATAGCATTATTTCATTTTGATCTCATTGCACTATGGAATTAAAAACAGAAAATTTGTTAAAACGTAAAACTCAAATGATTTCTTAATTCGAAAAGCATAAATAATGAAAAAAATACGGCAAAATTTCTGAGCAAAAAAAATTTTTCTTTTTTCTCCAAAAATAATATGTTATATTTTATATAAAAATAATATGTTGTTTTATAAAATAAATCAATTCAAGTTTTAAAAGCTACATGTTACAAAAAAGTTTAATTACAAGCAAAAAAAATTACATCTTTCTTCGTATCATTTATAATAAATAGAGAACCAATTCCTGATAAAAAGAAATATTGTAATTGTATATATATATATATATGAAATTTCTATGAACTGTATTCTTCAACAAGAAAAAGTTGATATAGCTTCTTGTTAAACTCCGTCTTAAAAATAAAAAAAGATCCATTCAAACGAAAAGAAGGAGCAGGAAAATTGCAAAGGAAAAATCCAGGCGGAAATGCGAGGTAAAGCTGCGGGAAATCCATATGTTATGCATGATATGAGAGATCTAAGGGAAGGGGAAAGATGGGAGCTTAAACGAAAAAAAAAAAGGAAAAGAAAACGTCCGAAAAGGCATTCTTACTCCTATTTGAATCCCTACCATATGATCAAAATAAGGTAAACAGAAAGAAAAACGCACGCTATTTGGAGTTTCGAAGAAGCGAGCGGAGTAGATGCTAGAAGATGAGTGGGGAATTCGATTTTGTATTGTGGAGAAGGTATACTTGCTCCTCCTTCTCCACGCCAACAAAAGAGCAATCGCTTTTGCATGGATATTCCTTCCAGCATCTTATCGTAGGAATATTTTGATTGGCTAAATGATGCCAGAAACGGAAGAAATAGGTACATAGGAATTAATTTTAGAACCTAAAAATGTATATAAATTTTTTTCACTTTTTGTTTTGTTTCTATAATTATATAATGGGCATATTGTTAGAATTAAATTATTAAAATATTCTATTTTCTCTACAAATATGCAATAGCATTTAGATGCGAGTTATTCATTTAGTTTCTAACAAAACATGAAATTTGCCATTATCTATATTTTTATGCTTTGTTTTGTTACTCGTTTGCTCTTGATTAATATCTCACAGAAAGTTATAAGAAAGCAGTGTCAGATGCTTTAAAATACATATGCTTTCGGATAAAAAGTTTCATAAAATAATTTAAATTAGGATTGTCGAAGATATTTAAAGTGCTTTCATTAAACTTCAAGATAATTGTTACATTAATAATAGTAATCAAGATATTGTTTGATAATTACCTTAATTGCTAATCTTTTCATTATTGGATGTTTAAACTTGTTTTACTGCTAAATTTTCTTTCCCCTAAAAAATGTTTTCAGAAAAGCTCAATAATTATTTCTTTAAGAAATAAAAGTCCCATAAACATTTGAAAAATTTAATAAGCAAAATTTCTGACTTATTTTGTCATCACTATTTGACGAATATATATTTTAAATAAGCCCCTAAGTTTACAGGAGAATTACAAGCATTTATTTGATAATTTCTAAGAAGCTAGAAAAAAAATCTAGTTGCCAATTTAATTCAGATTACTCCCATTTCTAGAAAAATGTGATTTTAAGGAATTATAAGCAAAGAATCTTATTCAGCTGCATTGAGCAAAAAAAATCTTAGATTTTCTCGCAAAACAAATAATACATCTAAAGCCAATCGTACAAAAACAAACTTTAAAGCAATGTTTACGATTGTACTATTTATGTTAAACTAAATCAAATGGTTTCGTATATTCTTACATGTATTTAATTCATTCAGACTTAAGATTCTCTACTTTACAAAATGTTTATTTAAGGATTTATATAAGCTTATTAAAATAAATATCTAATATTAAAAATTTATTTTACAATTCAATATCTTACATATCACACACGTGTGTGTGTGTGTGTGTGTGTGTGTGTGTGTGTGTGTGTGTATCCTTAAATAAACATTATATATATATATATAGTGGCTCCCAAAATTGAGCATACACCCCTCTTACACGGTAAAAGTTTAATGTAAAGATTTTTTTAATAGGAATGATAAATCACTCCTTAAATAAGATATTATCCGAAAACTAAACATGAAATTAATATAATAATAAAATTATTTGTATTCTCGAATTAAATGACACGAATTGATGTCACAAAATTAAGCATACATTTTGTAGAAAATGACCACAACCTGATAAATTAGCTAATATTATTTTACTAAAGTTTTTGCATTTAATACTGACATTGGATTTAGATCCTAATGTATAGATTTCTTGTAGAAGTATTAATTTTTATTCTTCAAAATGGGCTCAAGAACGGGACCTGCATTTCAAGCTAGAGAACTGTTCGTTAAAATGGTTGAAGGTAAATCTGTCAGAAAAAAATTGCAAAAATAGTTCAGCGAAGTTACGGATGTGTTCATATAATCATAAAAAAGTATAAAGAATTGTAACAAGTTAAGAATACTCAAGGAAAAGGACGAAAAGAAATTCTGGATAGACAGAACCAAGAGGAGGATCCTACGAAAAGTGATCGAAAATACTAAGGTGAGTGCTCCAAAAATTGCTGCAACCACTTCTACGATACAATGACCCGTTTCTGCAGAAACAATTACTCACTAAGAGTACTCGGGAAAGCAGGCTTCAATGGTCTTATGGTCAGAAGAAAACCTTTCATTTCTAAACGAAGCCAGGAGAAAAAAACTTTCATTTAATGAAAATTATATTTCAAGGTCTCCAGTCTTCTGGAATCAAGTTATATTCAGTGATGAGAGCAAATTTAATGTTTTTGGAAGTGATGGGGGATTCTATGTTTGGCGGAAGCCAACAATGAGTTGCTTCCTAAAAACACCATTCCTACTGTCAAGTATGGAGATGGCTCTGTACTCGCATGGGGCTGTATGTCAGCCACTGGTGTGGGAAGTTTAGTGTTGATTGATGGGATCATGGTCAAAATTCAGTACTTGAACATTCTGAAAAATAATTTAAAATGAAGTGCTGAAAATTTGGGTTTAGGCTCGAGTTTCGTTTTTCAACGATAATGATTCTAAGCATACAGCTATAATTGTTCAACTGTGTCTGTTGTACAACTATCGAACGCAGTTGTACACTCCACCACAATCAAGTGAGCTAAACGTTATTGAAAATTTATTGACAGTTGGAAAAATGAAAACCAAAAGCCCCATATCATGTGTAAAGACCATTTAAAAACTGTTTTAAAGAAGAATGGGCTAAAATCAGAAGTGAAACAACCCAAAATCTTGTAAAATCGATGCCATGCCATCTGGAAGCAATCACTATTTCTAAAGGGTGTGCAACCATATTATTATGTTTATCTTTTTATATCTTCATTTAAAAGTTATTCCAGGTGTATACTCAATTTTGTGACTTAATATGTTTTAGTTTCTGCTCAAAAATTATGTAATTAGTTTATTAAATGGGTTTCATACTTGTTTCTCAGTCTAATACATTTCTTAAAAATGTATTTTATCATTTAGATATACATTAATTTTACATAAATATTCAGTATTACTTTTTCATACTTTTAATATCGACAAAGTAAGGTGAATACTAAATTTTGGGATCCACTGTATATATATATATGAACTTAACAACTTAAATTAATAACTATTACCATTTGTTAATTAATAAAAATATGTCTTCAGTGATTTCTAATCTGTGCTTGAAATAGAATGAGTTATTCTTCAAGATCATTCCATGACCATTGAATATAAAATAAGATTTATTTTAGAAGTATATTTAAATCTGAAATGAATATAATTTTAAAATATTCATATTTAGTAAAAAACTCTTTAAATCATAAAATTTGCATGTTATTTTGAATACTTTGGATTAAATATACTTGACAAAATAACACGTATGGTTTATTTCTTCCATATAGATTCGTAATACATTCGGTTGCTATTAGTATTCTGAAAGTACAATCTTTCACTAAACTTGTATTGTAATCTTCAGAAGAAGAGGATTACTGTACCCGACAAGAGTGTACACTATAGGTCACTGTCATCTCGTAAAGAAGAGAAGTTTGGAGATTCTAAAATACCATTTACACTGGAGGCCAAATAGTGTTCCTCTTCGTAAAAATAAATGATGTTCTTGGTCGTAAAAGAAAAAAAAATACATATAAGGTAGAATAAAGAAAGCAAGGCATTCTGTGGAATAAGTAAAGAAAAGATTCTTATCGTGTGCTGTGCTAGGTAAGTTAAGGAACAAGTTCAGAATAAAAAATCGCTCGATAAAAATTCTCTTGAAAAGGAAAGAAAAAAATGGTTTCTTTATAATATATGATCTGCAGTAGTTGTTTTCTGCATTTACTTATCATAGAAGGATGAATAATGTTTGACGCAACAAGATATTTTGATGACAAAGTGTTACGAAAATCTGCTCTGATAAATTAATATATATATCCATTATTTCTTACATGTTTAGTCTCTAAAAAGAGTTCATTTCTCAAATTAATTATTTTTACTTCACAAATTGGTAAGTGAAATGACAGGTATTGGAAGATTAATTTAAATAAATATAAATATTTATCCCTCTATAAGGGTATGTCAATGTATTTTCCATTACATGTATAGCATAATTTTATTACAACAAAAATATTTTTAAATTAAATTTCAGTCCAACTATTGATATGTAGTTTGAATATCCAAAAGAGTAATAATGTGAATGATGCATACATTGGAAATAAAATTCTGTGATGCTACAATATTTTAATTCACATATATGCACCTAAGAAAAATTTAATATTTTACGATCAGGGAAAAACTTGAAGGGAAATAATTTGCATAAAGCAGTCATATATTCAGCACAAAACTTAGTTAACATTGGTGTTCATACTTAAATAAGTTGAATTTGTCATCTAAAAAAAACATTTTTACTAAGAATCAATATAACTTAATCCATATAATAGATTGATTAAATTTATATAGATTAAGTTTTATGTAAATTAATCAATATAACTTTAATCAACACCAGTTAGCTATTATCTTCAATTATTAAACTTGATTAATTAATCACAAAATTATTCAATCAACAGAAAGGAGAAGCGAGTCCAATTATGATGCCAACCAATTTATTGCTTTGCTGAATCATTTAAAGATCAGAAGTTAATTTTGCTTTCTCTATACTTAGACTCCCGAATCAAGTTAGAACAACCATTTAGAATTCTAAATTAATTCAACTTTTACCAATTCACTCGGGGGTCGAGCGAGTAAATTAATTGGAACTGAGTGTCTGATCCTTGAACCCTTTCCGACTTCTCCTAGAATTCCTCTGATCGCTTCTTATATTAAAAACAACGAGACCCAATGTCTCAAATTCATTATTTATCACTTTCCCTAGTTCTACCATCAACTAACTAACATCCAATTCTCTAACTCCTCTTACTCATTTCATCGCTGCTTACTAGTGATAATTAATCTCTCATCTATTCACTTCACTTTTTAATTTAATTCTGATTAATATAAGCCATAAATTTAATTTGATTTTAAACAATTCGAATAGGAAAATATAGTCCTACTTCACAACTTATATTTTATCCAAAGCTTCTTTTCTATAATCGAGGTTTAAAAAGTTGTAGAGCTTATTCATAATTGGATGATAGCACTTCACCAAAAAGGGCTTAACACAACTGAACACTAAAAAGGCGAATAGAAATAGAGTAAATGGCCTAACAGAGACAAACTTTGCCTTACAGTTCTTTTTAAAGGGCACAAACCTTTCGAGGTTTAAATGTCGACGATGTTTTCCACAAGAAAACACACACGTTTCGCCGACAGAAAATGAAAAGCCTTTCTCTTTAAACGTTCTGAAAAAGTCCTTTCCAGACACTGAAGCTTAAGATATAAAACGCTTCAAATTCCATATGAAGCTACTTGTCGTGTTTGTCTTTGAAAGGGTTAAGGTTATATAAATAAAGGACAATGCGGGAGGATATTGATAGAAGCTTAGTAGACTCTCTGAAAGGTTAAGTAATCATATCCTGCATAGAATAGCATGTCTTACAGGACTTTCAAATCCTTTTGTGTTTTATTTATTGAAAAAATAGAGAACGTTTTTCGAAGTATAAATTCTATGTCAGCAGTTTAAATACTTTCAATCATTTTTTTTTAAAAAAAAGATAGAATTCAAGATAATTTATGGTTCTTAACAATTTTCAGCTTAATAAAAATAATGAACCACAGCAAATTGGGAACATATTGACAAATTACTTGTCGTATTATATTTTTTGTAAGAGGATTAAGTTAAAATCATAAATTGTTGTATCAGAGCTAAGCTTTAATTACATATAAGTTCCTGTTTAATAAATATGTTGAAAATCTTGCATAAATTAGACAATATTACACAATTTTTTTAAAAATCTTACGATGTTTTACATGCGAGTTCAGTATTGAGATTTTTACTGAGGAGCCATAATGTGCATTTTTATTCTTCCTGAAAATATTTTCAGAGCAAATGCTGCTCGTATTTTAAAAAATTAAATTGAGGCATAAAAAAATGTTCCTAATTATTCTTTTTTAATCGTCCATAGAACAAACATTTAACTTCGAAAACTAAATACAACACAATTATTTCTATGTATAAACAAAATGAATTAATAAAAATATTTAACCGGGAAAATTGACTTTTAGTTAAATAAATGTAAATTTTTCATTTAAAATTGGCAATAAGCTGCTCTTTAAAATTTCTTCATATTTTTTTACGATTTTATTTTACTTTTTAGCTTAAGAAATATGGTTATATTAGTAAAACTATTGAAATACGAAAATTTTGTGTATTTCTCTATTATTTTCCTTTAAACCTATTTTATTTTAAACCTTAAACTATGGGTTGATTTTATTAAATTTTCCATTGTTAAGTAACCTGTAGAAAAATGAATTTATTCAAACGTTATAATCCTTTTTTACATATGTTACCGTTTACTTAGTGCGACTTCATCGCCCTAGTACTTTAAAAGAAAAGATGTCACTTAATTTTAAAAATGTCTTTCAACCTTTTCATTCATACTTCTTATGTCATTTTTTAAAAACATTTTTCTCATGCAGTCATTATCTTTTTAATTAGAATTTGAGCCTACTTCAACTTCTCTGAGCTTCAATTTTCTAATTTCATTGGGAGAAAGAATATTCTGTACCAAACCAGTCTTACCTGATTTAATTCGCGATAACCAAAAGAAGAAAGTTTTTGCTAATGAGATAACTAATGATTACACAGGTTGGTTTGATAAAATTTCTAAAAGGAACAACCCTCAACAGATTTTTTTTTTCAACTCAAAGATGAAGTAAACAATTATTTCTTAATCATCGGTAGAAATTTTTTGTCTATAATTAAACATTTTTTCTAGCGTTTGAAAGATACTTAAATGCGTTTAGCTAAAATAAAAGAGAAAAGGCAACTATCAAAAGTATACTCAGATAGAAAAAATAGTGAATGTCGCTACTATCTGAAAAACGAAACTATTTGCGGAATGAAAATCATAAAAAAACATCTAAGCTTTCTCAATAAGTATAAAAAGGAACAAACACTTTCATGAGTTGAAAATCTATCTCCAAAAAAAAAAAGATATTACTCTTTTTTTTTTATATTCTCGACTAATTACTGTTTATTATATTTGAGAAAAATAGCAGCAAATCATTAATTAAACTTTCATTTTTATTCTTAATAATTTGCAGCGTTTTTCTTTAAATTATTTTAATTACAATATCGTTTCCCACTTTTCTTCACTGTTTACATTATAACAAGAAAATTATACATAAACATGCACCGTTTTAACTTTCTTCCCTTCTGCAGGAAAATTAAAACAAAAAGTTACAATCATTTATAATCTGGATATCATAACGTGAAAGGGAATGAGTGAAGGTGAAACTTAATGACGCAAGAACCCGATATGGCTATGCTGAGCCAAACAAGGTGTAACTGCAATCTAACATGTAAAATCATCTGCAAAATATAAAAAGTAAACATTTGGTGACAAGAAGGGTCGAAAATTGAGAAGGTTCGCTATGGTATCCCGTGGATGCATAACCCGTATTTACCAAAGATCCTTGGGAAACAAAAAGTTCAGTAAGGTACCTCAGGATCATGATGCCCGTATTTTCTAAGGAATGTAATACCCTTGAAGGGATCACAACTGGAGAAAGCACATTAACTGAATCTTATCACCGTTATTCTTAGCGTGGACATTATCCTCATTTCAGGGCTTCTAAGAGTAACATAAATCAGTGTATATTCTGAAACATAGCTCCCCCTGCTTATTTTCTAGTGCGGGCTATTATTTAACGAAAAAAAGAAAGTACCAAGATGAGTCCGAAAATCACAATTTATGACGTAGCATTAGAAACGCGATGATTGTTATGGAATCAGTTCAGACGAGGGAAGATATTTTCGCGCATATACCTCTTTTATACTCCAATTATTTTTGATAAAGAAAGTAAACTTCCTATCTTCTTAGAAAATCAAAGAAAACATCTAAAATTATGTAGTGAACCACTCATTCTCTCTTCATTTCTGAAACGGAGTTTCCAAACTACTTTGAAAGACTCGTTTTATGAAATGTGGAAAATTGTATTCTAAAATGATTTTAATAGCGCAGAATTGTAACAAAAAAACTAATATATTCTTATACTCAAAATGTTTAGCAGATAATTTTCCAAAACATTTAAAAACTTCCGTAAAGTAATTCTTATATCATTTAAAATTATGGTAAGGGTACAAAACCTAAAGGTTTTTTCCTCGTTTCAAACAACTTGTCATAGTAGGTTTATTTAGTAACATTATTTGAAACAAAATATATACCAAGTCTTTATACATTTGAATTTGAAATTGTTAAGTCATTTATTAAATGAATAGTGAATCTTTAACAAAGTAATTATTAGTTATTAGTCAATAAAATTGTAATGAATTTCATAATAAGTATGTATTTTTAATATTTTGCTCTACTAAATTAAGCATATTAATTAGATGAAAGTAACGTATTTTCTTAATATATCAACCAGTTCAAAGGAAACTGCGTCTGACTTTTACTCTTCATTATATAGACTCAGGTCTAGAATTTTAATGACTATGTCGTATTTCAGGCAACACTACATAAAATATTGGTTTGTGTAGATTTATAAATTTCAAAAAAGTGATTCTTCTTATGTGTTGAATTTCTAAGTGATTATTCTTGTAAAGTATTATTTTCTTGTGTAAGTTTTTTTAAAGCAATTTTTTTTCAAGATTTAAGCTGCAGTATTAGCAACTGTGATTGTATTTTCTTTACTATTTTACTTTTCAATATAATTCCTTTTTAATATATAACATCACAAATTATAATTTACATATATTCAGCGAATCCAATTTCTTTCAACACATGAGATATCAAGACTTTTGAGAAAGTAAAAAATATATTTGTATTTAACCTACTTATTTTTTGTTTGATAAACTGTTTCGTAATGAAGGAAGATATTTACACATATTGACTTATTTGTACCTATATATAGGAAAATTTTAGGAGCATTGAATTAAAATTCAGAAAAAGTTTTATTTAATATAAATTTTTTCTACATGCATAAACTTATGTAGCATATTATACCCTATTTTTACATTAATTTTCCTTTATTAGAGAACAGATTCAAAACAAATATTCTGAATTTGAGGAACCTGATTTAAAAATTTTTTAACTTAGAGAGAGACACAATGTTTATTTATCTTTTTAATCTGCCTAAATTTTTTACAGAATGCTATTAAAATCGTTTATGTGATTCAAGTAAGTTAGTTTATATAACGGCTATGATTTGTTAAATAAATAATAGCTGTTATATAAACTAACTTTAAAACTCTTAGAAGGTTATTCTGTATCTAAAATATGTTGTAAAATATTCAGTAAAAGTATTACAAATGAATTATAATACGAATATATAATATTAATTTACATACTTTTACCCAGGTATATTAAAAATTGGCCTTTTTATTAATATTAATGTTATATAATATTTACTTTTCTTACAAAAGTAGTAGAATTTTAATAAAAAGATTTCTTCGCACTGAGAAGTTATTTTGCCATTTTTTCTTAATCATCTCGTTAGAGCTAAATAGAGGACCTACAGCGTAATTTCGAACAATGATCAAATGACAATGATAAACTTGAAAAAAATATAAATTTTCTCTCCATTACACTACTCAATACCATGCTGAGTTTCTCATGCTGTTCCTATTAATTCATTTAAATAGTATTAACTGAATCGAGACTCAAACCGCTGTCCTTGAATCTGTTGAAATACGTCGTGTGTGTAACAAAAATATCTCCCTCCTTACTTAAAATTAAATACATAAAAAAAGATTAACTAATTTCCCGTATATCGATTTATAAGAAATTTGTTTCTTTAAAATCTCTGAATAATATAGAGAAATATATATATATATATATATTAGTTAATGATTAGATATTTTAAACTTTTTTAACACGCAGCATAGAAATTGAGAAACTGTTTGACTGATTGATTTACAGATTATTAACGTCGAATTTTGAAGCAGTAGAGGACTGTTGGTGACAGACCTCATAATTTTGAGCCTCGGGTCAAGTAACAAGGACGACACCTAAGATGGCACCTCAACTACACCACGCCAATGGGAGAAATTGGAATGGTTGCTTTTAACATCTCACTTAAAATAACCCGAGAGCTGTAGGTGACGGAACTCGTAATTTTGAGCCTACGTCAAGTAATAAAGACGACATCTAAGCTGGCCCTTTAATCTCCAAATTTTCACGTCATGGCAATCGGAGGACTTTTTGTCTCAATAGATTTGTGCATGAGCTCTGCTACACGGTGGGTCTCATATAGCATCAAGACTCGAATCCTAGATTCGACGAGAAAATGCAGGCCATGAGATCGTGACCATTATCACTAGGTTACCATGGCCACAAGAAACTGATTCATCCTTTAAGCAACTGTTTCCAGTTACTTGAAAATTTACAGCCTATAAAAATAGTAATAATAATTACTTTCATCCTTCTGCAAAACAATTTTTTTGAATATTTATGAATGTGTTTTGCAATGCTATTGGTTTACAAAAGCAGAATACTTAGAATATTTCACAAGTAGGAAAGCATTCTGATGAAAGCATACTCATTCACCCTACAAAATGAATATTTAAATTCAAGCATATTTATCTAATTAGTAAAAATACGATAGTGATTTTGCTGGCGCATGAAGAGCATAAGAACGAAATAAAGATGGGAATAAAAATCATAATCAAAATTTTAGTTCATTTCTCAGTTTATTTTTTGTTTTAAAGAAATGGATATTTGTAACTTTATCAATTTCACAAAGTAACAAAGCTACAATATATGAAATTTAAACAATTTCTTCATTGAAATTAGTATTCTGTTTAGAAATGACAGTTCCCACAAAATATATATAATTTGATCTCCAAGATAATGAATAAATTTTTCTGAAGAATCACTGAATGTAAGGAAATAACTCATTTTCCATACAATTGCGATACAATATGTATCAAAGGTACTCTAATATGTTTATTACATTAATGTGTACAAAACAAAGACTTTTTTTCTGTGTACGATTTTTAAAAACATCTTTACTTTCTAATTGTGGGTATTTTTTAATTGTCATTCATTTCATAACGTAATTCACTTAAAAATTCTAATTTTTTTTCTAATTTAATTTCTCTTCCTTTTTTGGGTTTCAATTTACTGCATATATTAGATAGCATTTGACACAATAGCGGTATTTATAAAAGTTATTTTTCTCTGCATGTAAGTAGTTTTAGAAATTCATGACGTATGGTATTAAATAGTATATATACATATCAATCCCCTATGTTAGAAATATCATCTACCAAATTTCAAATTTTTTTTGTATGTTTAACGTTATTGTACAATATATTTGTTTGTTATAACTCAGTTCCTTTTTACGAATGAGGAAATTATATTTATTGTCTGCAACATATTGTTGCAAAACTGGAAATTGTGCAATAATCCGAAGACATTTGTTAAGGGTTTTAGAAATAAAATTTGAAATCTGAAATAAAATTATTGATTACTGCTTCAAGATAAAAGTAACAATCATGACACCCCATCTTTCTTCATTCTACTTTGTGACTGCTAGTGTGCAATATATATCGTCGAATATTCTTTAAGGTCAAACACTGACCAATAATAAAAGATCCACTCCTGTAAACAACTAAACGTGACAAACTTCCTGCAGGCACTGAAAGATCTACATCTCAAAATCTCCTGCTGAAAACATCAATCTCTAAGAAACGTCCAGTCCGTCGGCTTCGGGTTTTTACAATCGTAAAATAATTAATAGCAAAAAGGAAACTGGCTACAGGGGACATAAATGACTGATGTATCAAATGGTTTTTGCTTCTAAGCTTCACGTGCGACAGTCAGAAAAGTTCAATCAATTTCATCGGGAAAACCATTTATAAGGCCTTGAGGTTATCTTTTTTGCTTCTTTTTGCGGCTGCAGCTTTTCTTGGGTACTGCAATAAAAAAATCCAGAGAAATCGGACGCTCTTTCGATGTAGGATTTTTTCAGTACGGATTTTCACATATCTGGAATTCAGTTTAAATACACTTTCTGAGCTTAAAAGTTAGAATCAAAAATCTTAGAGCATGTAGACTCCACGATACGCCAAAAATATTTCCGAAATATTTCTTGAATATTTTTATCTCAGGTAAATCAGCATTGGAAGTAGAGCTTTTTTTAAATTAAAGGCGATTAAAATAGTTTATTATTCTGACACATGCCACATACAGAAACATAAACTATAATTTATCAGAAAAAAATAGTGTTAATTTAAGTAATTGAAATCCTTAAATTAGTAGTTCATGCAACATCACATTAAACTGCTCGATTTAAAAAAATTCTTGAATAGGAATTAATCGTAAATAATTGAAATGATATTTACATCTATCTTATATGGTTTTCCCCAGATTACTTGATAATATTTATGAAAAAACGTGAAAAATAAACTAAATAATGAAATGTACTACGATTTTCAAGTGATTTAAGATGTTATTAGCCTAAAACATTATTTTTGAACTAATTCTGTATGTAACATGGAAAGGGATAACAGGAATCTCTAATGCATTTAAGGAGACAAATGTAAATAACCTTTCAAAAGATAATGAGTACCCAAAAGATAATGAGATGAAAGAAAGCAATCAAATTTTATCAAATTCGGTATTAACAGAAAAATTAGAAACTTCAATATTTTATTTTTAATATAATTAACTTCTTGAAATACTAAATTCAAAAAAATATATATAAAAATCATTTATTATAAATTATAATTTTCTATAGTTTTAGCTTAGTTTACTTTAGTTTTTATTAACGTCGCACTAGAAGCAACACGAAGGCTATATAAATTTTCTATAATTATTTGATAAAGTACTCTTTTCTTTGGTGGGATATTTTTTTTTTCGATTTTGGGTATGAAACAATAATTAGTCATACAAATAATATTTTGATATTCTTATTCCTGTTGAAGCAAAGTTTTTTTGTTCTCCAGCAAACAAACAAAAATATAGAAATACATAATCCTGGAAAATAAGAAACATGCATGGTTTATTTTAAATTACTGCTGAAGTGCAAGTTTCTTTAGAAAATAAATTTTCTTTAGAACTTAAAATTTATTAATGCGGTATTTTAAAAAAATTTACAGTATCATTTCTGGGTGAATATTTCCTTAAGAAACGTGTTCATTCCTTTATTTAAATCAGTAACTAAAATAAAAAAAATATTTACTCATTCTAGTATTTAAATATTAATGAAAAAATGTATGTTCTTATTTTCTTGATCACATCTTTTTCTTCATTTCCATTTAATAGCTTCCTTCTTTTTGCTTGAAAGCAAAAAGCATTCGTTTTTTAAGTAGGGTTACTTTCTTCCTGACAGTTGACTCATTTGTTTATACAAATGAGTGACATTACAAGATACGGTTCATCCTTCGTATTTTAAGCTTAAGGATTACAGTTATAAGTAAAATGACAGTTGTTAAAATTCTAAATAGTGTAACTCAAAATATCCCTTTTAAGACACTGGCAATGATCGCGTCAGTGATAAAATGTGTCTTCCTCCTTTTTCAGCGAGTGTTTTTTCAGAATTTTTAAGAACATCACCGAGTTCTTCCCATTGACAAAAATTTAATCTGGAGTCCATCCTTAAAAGCTTTTAAATCACGTCGTCCGAAAACAATTACGGATAACGGTTGAGGAAACGAAGAGTAAAAATATTGTACTTGCCCGAAAACAGTTTCATCTGCTAACAACTCTTTGGAAAAGAAAAAGTAAGAGGAAAATTTTCTAAAAACATATAAGTGCAGGTTAACTTGGCGTAGCAAATGATAATTTTTTTTTCTTTCGGAAAAAATTGCATCTAAAAGTAGAACACCGTTGGCAAAAGAAGCAAAAAAAATTAAAAACTGCATCGATTTAGAAGCCAAGTTTAGAGTCTTATGCAAGCATATCAACGTAACTCATAACCATGTCTAACGACTTCGCAGTCATTTTAAACTCATCGGAAAATTTCATCTCGTCTTCATGCTAATGGGAGCTTTGCATTCCTGGAGACGTTTTGAATTTTTTTTTTTTTTTCGCTTATCTTTTCTCCTTAACTTTATTCATTCAAAAAATTTTGCACTTCTTCAGTTCCGTCATTTTTGAGGGGCAAGAGGGAAGTTTAATTACAAATTTTTCGCCTCAGCATCAAATATAAGTTTGCTCTCAAATGAAGCCCAGTTTATTTGAAGCGAATAACAGCGTTTCTTCGAAAGGCTAAACTTCGATCTTTCGCTCTTTTCGTTCACATCTGTTGAAGCATGGATTGAGAAAAAGCAAGATATTCAGGCCAAAAAAAATGCGTGGCTAGATACGAGTACTAACAATTCAGTTCTCATTACTTTAATTAACATTCAGAAAAAGGGCCTTTTTTTTGTTTGTATAACCCGTTCGAGGATAAGAAAATTATCTTAAATAACTCTAGAAGGATAAAGGTAATTTCTTCGGTAAAAAAACCTGGAATGGCGTCTTTGTTGTTGCCTCATCACCCTTTTTTTTTTATTTTTTTCGAAACAGATGATGAAAAGAGTTTAAGTTAAGCAAAAAAATTCCTCAGTAATCGAGTAGGGAAAAAATTAATCTTTTCTTTAGTAGGAAGGAGAAAATCTTTAGTTTAGAGCAGAAAAGGAGCATTTAGTGTATAGAAAATATTTAGTCAAAAATAAAATAACGTAAATGGTTATTTGGATAGTTTGGTTTTTATAGTTTAAATTGGAAGGAATGTATTTCTTTAAATATTTTTTTGAATGATTATGGGATAGAAATTCGTATACAAACTTTAAATTTATATATCTATAGTTTTATAATTTCAAAAGAATTAAACCAAAAATTCTACCATTTTGCAAATAACTATTTTTTCTTTGAAACACGTAAAGGATTTATATTTTTTTTACATAACACAACTTAAAATAAAATGATTATAAGACATTTGATTTCTATTTTAATGAAGAACTGGAATCCAAATATCTCAGCATTCTATTCCAAAGTTGAGAGTGCTAAAGCGTATATATTTAAAGTAAAATAATTAATTTCTCCAACAAATTTATATTTTCATGAATATTAGACCAATACAAAATGTATGAAAAATTCTTACTGGTATCTCAAAACTTGCACTGAAATACATTAAGATTTTAGCACTTATTTGTACACATTACTTGAAAATATTACATGCAATTTAAGGATAAACATCTCCCCCTGAAACATTATTCCAGATTTTCTCCCTATATTATGCATTCATCATATAAGTATTTTTATTAGAGTGCGTTGGATTGTAGAAGTTTTCATATTAATGAATAACAATAACTCAAGAATATTACACTATTAAAAAAGCAAAATCGTTATTTAAATAATTTGCGATTATAATATTTCAAGTCACTAAATAGGTTGCTTACAAAACCTAAAGATGCACACATTATTTATATATACAAGACATATAAAAATATGTTATAAATCTACACTTCTAATGTTACCCCCAACAAATTAGAAACGCGTTAGTACAATCAAGCATTTTGCAATTAAAACATAATAAACTGATAGAAATTGGCTCTTTAAAATGTTACTTTATAAAAATTCTTAGAAATATAGAGGCTGTATAATTATTAATTTAATTTTGAAAATATAAAACAATGCCTTCTTCATTATTATTTTAACTAGCAAAATGCTATCCTCCAGAAAACAAAAGTACTTTTAGCACTTGAGAACAAAAAATAAAATTCGTCTTGGCCAATGTAAAATCCTTAATTTACGAATGCTATTGCTCATCTATTTAAAAGAATAATTGAAATTTTGAAATATTAATCGGTAACATTTTACATTAATGTATTCATTATGTTTCACAATATAGAATTGGAAAATAATCCAATTATTAGTTAATAATTAAATGAATATGAAAAAATTAAGGAATAGTTGTGGAATAATTGAAACTTGAAGTAACTGCTTATATATAAATAGAATTTTTCTCTTATAAGAATTTCGAGTTTCATGTGAAATTTGTTTATCGTATATTTAGTTCATTAGGGGAAAAAATTTTGACTATTGGAGGCCGGATTCTTATTAATGTGCTTACTTATTCTCTCATTACAGTCTTAAAGATTTACATAACATACGATTCTTCAAGTTTAAAACATATAAAGGAATTTAACAAATAAATTTTCATTTAATTTTAATCTACATATAGAATTACTTGCATATGTATTTACTTTGACAAGTATTTATTTCTAAAATTGAAATTTAATGTATAATTCGAAAACAAATGCTTAACAAATATTTTTAAATTTTTGAATAAAAGCGATTAAATTGAGATATTAGTGGAATTTCGGTAATTTTAACCAAAATACGGGAAAAAAATATTTAAATAATCTCTCTTCTGTCCACACTCACATATGGCTCAATTTTTTTTTAAAGAGATAAAAATACCTTTTATAACTTGTAAGCAGAGTTAAATTATAAAAGTTTATCTTAATTCCCACTGTTCCCATTTCATGCACAACTTGAAACGATTTTGGGAGAAATAAAGCATTTGCAATTAGGTAAAAATTAATTTTAAAAAAAAATGTCACTTTGAATTTAAGAAAAGGGGATTTATCTCGAATTATGCAGAATTGGGGCTTAAACTTTTTTTCTGTTTGAGAAGATGCTCAAAATGTTCTTTTTTGTATTCTTAATTCTCAAGAAAAAAATTTAATTAATCAAAAGCGTATCAACTCGTATTTTTGCGATGGTTTTAATTACCAAATTTTAATTGGAATAACCGTGATTCTAAAAACCCGATTAACAGGGACTTAACGAGGAAACAATGAAATAAGAAAACATTCATGTTAGAATTCTTCCTTATATTTTTATCAGAGAAATACATATTAGAAGAAAATACTTTTTTAATGAAGAATAAAGTAAAGTTCTTCAGAAGAATGGCTTTCAAAGTTTTAATCTTCTAACGCCATACCGTTTGTTTCTAAAGAAGTTTATTAAAAAGGAATAACTTTTTTAATTCATCTTTTCCAAATGAAACATGAACAAGTTCTTTAATGGAAAGGGTTTTTTTACTAGTGAATAAAATGGATTAACCTTTATTTTCCCTTTTTGTGTTTCGTCGTTTAACTGTGTGTGAATATATGTCACATACTTAAAACTTTATTTATATGAATACACAAAAACATTCAACATTCGAGCTATGAAATCTCAATTATTCCTTACGATTGAAAGAAGTTTGTTTCAAAGAAATTTTATTCTTTCCAGAAATAATATTAGAATTCAGTTTTAATCTTTTTCTACATTTTGTATTAGTAATAAAAATCACGTCTTAAAAATTGTATAGCTAAAAATTTTTTTTATAATATTTCCTTATTTATATCTGAATTAGCATCTCTTAATAACTCCAATATCTCAGCTAATTATTGGAATTTTTGTAAAAATATATTTCTTTTTTTGAATTTATCATACTGAAAACGTAATTGGACAATATAAACTTATATATTTTTACTGTCATTTATTGCACACGAATTACTGCAAGATGCAATCATTTACTGTCCTCTCTTCAGTTCATGAATATTAATAATTACATCATATAAATATCATATAATGTTTTCTCTAAATTAATGTACCCAAGGTGTGTTTATAATCATTCAAGAAACTTCCTGATCTGAAGTATAAATTTTGTATAGGTCTTTACAATCAAGCGTAAAACTAGAAAACATTAATAAAACTTCAATTCAGCTTGCGTAAATGAAATAAGATGCCCAGAAAAGAAGAAAACCAAAGATATTACCTTTTCAACATGAAATTAGACCTTCATTTTAAAATAAAATGAAGGTCTAATTTCATGTTGATATACCAGATTGTTGTAAACATTCATGTTGTTAATACCAGATATTTTATTAGCATAATATGAGAACACCAATTTCAACTGTAAGTCGTCTAATGGGTCAGCACACCATGAGTGAGTGAGTGAGTGAGTGAGTGACTGTGAGGTTTAATGGCGCAAGACAGTCACACCATGAAGGAAGTATTAAAACTGCTTGAAATTTTCACAGCGCGTAAGCCGCTATGGAATATGAAAATGATTAGTTTTTCGATGAAAGCGGCGTCATAGGTGTCTGTAGTGCCCCCACCAATTATGTTGAATAAAGGAATACTGAAGGTGTTTTGTTGTACTGGAATTACTATAACGTGAGGTTTTGCATGAGTCTGTCCAGTACACCTAGTTTAGTTTAGTTTTTATTAACGTCGCCTTAGAAGCAACACGAGGGCTATTGGTGACGTACCTCGTCTTTTGAACCTCGGGCAAGTGACGAGGATGACACCTGAGCTGTCACCCCCTCTCCTAATTTCCACACCACTCCAACGGGAGGTGATGATGATGATGATGGTGAAATTTTATTGGCGCAAGAGCCAGATGTGGCCATACTGCGCCAAATAAGGTAAATAGGTAAATCTGGGATCTAGACGTTAAAACAATGAAAAACGGTTGATCGACAAGAAGGGTCAAGGAAGAATGTAAAGTTTATTGACTCAGGAGCCAGACATGGCCACATTGCACCAAATAAGATTTAACTGCGGTCTAGACGAGAAGAAATTGAAGAAAAGACAAAAATTAGTTGACAAGAAGGAGGGTCGAATATAGAGAAGGATCGCTATGGTAACCCGGGGGCGCGTCACCCGTGTATACCAAAGACAGTAAACCCCATGGGAAAGAAAAAGATCACTCGAGTGCCTCGGGGTCATGATGCCTGTACTTACTTGAAGCAAGCAATCCCCTGATATAATCCCCAGGGGCAGGGTGCTCGGCTATATCCCCAGACGCTGAGTATCTATTTTAGTCACCTCTTACGACATGCATGAGCTACAGTTGGACTATTCTGTCATCCCCGGTCACCACACGGGTCACACCAACGGGAGGACTTTGAGCCGCGACAGATTTATCGTGCACCATTTCCCGGCTACATGGAGCAAAGTATGAGAATCTGTAATCGTTGGATGCAAGAGGAATAGTGATAGGGAAGTTTTTGGCCCAAGAGCCTGATGTGACCATGCAGCGCTAAACAAAGTAAATATGTGATCTAGATGAGTGAAAAAAAATAAAAAAGATAAAAATTGATTGACAAGATGGATGATTGAAAATAGAGACGGATCGCTAGGGTATTCCTGGTGCATGTCACCCGTGTTTACCAAAGGCAGCAAACCCCATGGGAAAGAAAAAGATCACAAGCGATTCCCGTGATTCCCGTACTTACCTAAAGAAGACTAGTCCATGAGTTCTCCTGATATAATCCCCAGATGTAGGGTGCCAGGCTGTACCCCCAGACGCTGGTTACTGTACCCCCAGATTTTAGTTGCCTCTTATGACATGTATGAGCTAATGTGGGACTATTTTATCACACTCGGTCACCACACGGGTCGGATGCAAGAAAGAATGGCTGGCCGACGGCATAAGTTGCACCTGCCTCGATCCACCACCACACGTGATGACAGGCAGTAAGTGAAGGATTTTTGATGGAGTTTAAATGCTCAAGAGCTAGATGTGGTCATGGTCAATGTGCAAAAACAAGGTATAAATGTGATCTAGATGTTTGAATGAATGAGTAGTTCTAATGGAGCAAAAGCCAGATGTGGTAATGCGCCAAACAAGGTGAGTGAGCGTAAAACTAGTAAAGTGTAAAGATGTAATCTAGACGTGAAAATTTTTTAAAAAAATTGATCGACAAGAAGGACAGTCGAAAATAGAGAAGGATCGATAGGGTATCTCGGGGCGAGTCACCCGTGTTTATCAAAGGCAGTAAGCCCCATAGGAAAGAAAAAGCTTACTAGTTTGCCCCGGGTGAGTTATGCCAGTACCTTCCTAATGAAAACAAGTCCTTGAAGTCCCTTGATATAATATGCACCGAGTAATATGGTCTGGGGCTGTATTGGAATCCACTTCCGTAGTTCCTAGTACTCATTGCCAGTACAATGACCATCCAGCTCTATATCTGAGATTGGGAGCCAATTGTAATACCTTACATTCAATACTTATTTGCGGCCGCATTCCATCAACACAATGCACAATCTACTCATGGCACGCAATGTTTAAGACACCAGATTCATTGCTCCTTGGCTTGCACGTTCTCCCAATCTATCACCTATTGATCACATCTAGAAGGTGATTTTAGAGCGACTGACCCAGTAAATATCCCTCGCTTCTACACAAGATCAACTTCGGCAACGTGTGAAGGCAGCATGGGAATCTAACAAAAGAACCAAAACCTCTTTCATTCAGTCGTGGTGGCAATACAATTGCTGAACTTATCCCCATTTCCGTATTTTTAATTATTTTACCCTTACGCCGTTAGTAATCTCTCTAATACATTTGTTTTGATATCTCTTGTCCGTCTTAGTGTTGCATTTTGGATGACCAGCAGTATTTGAGTTTGAAGGAAATTTAATATATCATCTTTTTAAAATTTGCTTTTAATGCCTTTTTTTTTTTTACGTTAAAACTTACTTTAACTTTCTCTTTAGAGTTACATGAATCTTTTTTATATGTTAAATTTCCAAATCTCAATTAATGCTGAATTAGAAAAGTGAACGTTCATAATTTTTCTAAGGTATAAAAGCTTCCTCCAACAGTATAACGGTTGCAGTTCGTCATACATATCAGCGAAGTACATGTACGTGGATCCTGCCCCTTTACAAAATATACATCTATTTTTTGTAATACAGGAGAAAGTTAGCATAATGCATTACTCGGAGCACTCATTCTCAGCAGCTTCATTTATTGAAAGTTTTATATGTCAATAAGTTAGTTTTTAGTTTAGTTTTTATTAACGTCGCTCTAGAAGCAACACGAGGGCTATTGGCGACGGACTTCGTAATTTTGAGCCTCGGTCAAGTGACGAGGATAAAACCTGAGCTAGCAACCCCTCTCCTAACTTCCACATCATGCCAACGGGATGACTTTGGGCCCTAACAGATTTAATATGCATCATCTCCGGCTACACGGTGGGTCTTTAGCGTCCAAGGATCGAACAGACGACTGAACGAAAACCGCCAGTCACGAATCCGAAGCCATGACTAGGCTACCGCGGCCACCTTGTCAAAAAGTTAGACTTCCACCTTCAAGATGATTATATGGTGAACTATAAAATGGCGCAAGAACCAGATATGACTATGCTGTGTCAAAAAGGTATAAACGGGATCTAGACGTTTAAAAAAAATGCAAATAATATAAATTGGTTGACATAAAGGGACAGTTGAAAATAATGGATTAAATTAGAGTATTTCGAGTGGTCCATCACCCTTTTTTTACCAAAGACAATAAGCTCTACGGTAATGAAAAAAGATCACTAGTGTGTCTCGGGTCATGCTTCCCGCACCTACCTAAAGAAAGCAAGCCCTTGAGGGCAATATGATTAGATAATTTGCTCCTTGATGAGCTTGGTAATAGTAGAGAAAATATGAACAAATATTTTTGAAGAGATATTAATAAAGGGATATGTTTAGGTTACTTCAGTATTTACGAGGTGTGGTTATTAAATAACTAGACCAACGCTGCTGCAGAAGATGTACGAGTACACCAAACGACAAACGTTTAGCGTGATGCCTTTTCTTTCGAATGCAATGCATATTGCATCTGTAAACAAATCCGTATAGCCGCAGTCTTCGTTCGCATTAGAGTTATTTTTTGCGCCGGAAAAACTATAAGTGCAACAATAGAAAGATGAAATGCGAAATTTCGCATAAAACTTTGAAACACCGCTATTGAAACTTATAATTTATTGAAAGAAGTGTATGTCAATAGAGAGTCAATAGATGTTTCATCGCATGCACATGTTTTTGAGTGGTTTAAGGGCTTTCAAGGTTCTCGGGACGTTGAAGATTATTCAGACCCGGGTCGTCCTTCCACGTCAAAAACGGATGGTAATATCGAAAACTCAGTAAACTGGCTAGATCTGACTATCGGATGAGTATCCGTGCAAATGCTGAGACGGTAGAAAATGACAAAGAATCCGTAAGGCAAATTTTACTTATCAATATTAGCATGTAAAAAGTATGTGCCAAAATGGTGCCTAAAATTCTCACGTTTCAACAACAAAAATCTTGCAAAAATGACCCAAACTTATCGGAAAAGTTAATAAAGTGTAACGAATTGTGGCTTTTTTTTTTTTTTTTTTTTTTCTTTATTTTTGACCCTGAAATGAACCGGAAATCTATGCACAGGAAGAGCCCATCTCCATCGAGAGTCAAGAAAATTTCGAATGAGCAAATCCAAATCGAAAGCAATGATGATTGGTTTTTTTTTCGATATTCATGGGATTGCGTACCTGCACTGGGTTACTGAAGGTCAAACTATTATTCAACATTACTACCTTCACTTTCTTGCTGAATTCCGTAACAGAATAAAGAAGGAAAAAAAAGACCCAATTGTGGCAGGACAAGTCATTCCACATTGTCTGTGATGGTTTCTAACCAAGCACAGAATACCAGCGTTAGACCATCCCCTTATTCGCCGGATCTTTCACAATGCGACTTCTGTTTCTTAAAGTGAAATCTGCATAATAAAAGTGAACAAGATTCGAGTCTGTTAAAAGTGTGAAAGATAAAACGGCACGCATCCTGAAGGAGCCGACAGAAGAAGACTTCCAGCACTATTTCGAACAATAGAAGATTCGCATGGAGTGTTGTAGGGATAGAGGAGAGGTGTATATTGAAGTAATATGTATATATGTATGAAATCAAAATAAAATGTTTTACAGCTTCAGTCTCGTTTTTTAACATTACACACCGTAAAATCGAGCAATTTAAATTCAATGGAAAACTAAGAGGTTAGTTATTTAAGAATATCCTAATTACTTTAATTTTTATTTCTATAAATGAATGTCTTAGAAAAGAAATTTAGATAGTATAATACACTTTATCAAAATCAAAATTTCAATTAAAGTGCAAATTATATTATCTCATTCAAATTAGGAGAATTAATTCAATTGTAAGAAATATTCTATTAAAAATAAAAAAAACTTGCGAGAGCTATTCTTTCGAAATGTGTGTTATTTTATTTAGAAAGAGAATTAATATTCATCGGGAATCTTTCAAAATAAAAATAACTTGCTTCTTCTACAGGATGAAAGTTATCCAAACATCATATCAATAGAAGCTTTAAAATTCTAAGACGCCTCTCTTCACTCCGCAGTGACGTCAAAACTAACAAATGAGTGAGAAATGCATCTTGAAGATAAATTAATCACCGTCAGAAAGTAATTATAGAGTCGTCAAGTAAACGTTTCGGCTATTTTCTAAAAAGAACAAAATATTCCTAATTATCAATTGTTCTCTTTAGATCTGTTTGATCTGATCATTATCGTTAGTATCTTCTTTGATATAAATGTATTAAATAATGGTAATTTACCCTGATCCAATTATTTAATCGTTAATCTTTCATCAGATACATTTACATACGTCACTAATGACAGCTATTTGCAGATTTTGATTAAAAACTATTTTTGAAACATAATAAATCGATAACCGCAATTTCACCATGACTTTCTTTTAAAATAATTTCCAATTGGAAGGAGTAGTACAAGCAGGAACTAACCCTCTGCATTTTAAGAGTTTATTATGCTAAAACAAACCTTTCAGAAAACCTTTCAAAATATCAATGCCATACAAAAATAAATTTTAGAATATATTTGCCATTTTAACGTTTATTTTCAAAATATTCATTAAGTTTACAAAATCACTTTTAAACATTTCGAAAACTTTTATCTCAAAAAGATTGAATAAATGCTCCGTTTATCTGTTTTCATCACTTTAACATATCTTAACACTCATCTAGAATGTTCATCACTTTAACAAATGCATAGCAAACATTTGGCAATAAATAGGGGAAGACCCTTTCAAACTTTTTCTCTTTTTTAAGGATATAACTAATTCATGTTAATTATCGAGCAGTAAGTTAGAGTCCTGATGCTATTAAAGATTCACCGTGTTGTGATAATGATGTATGTTAAGTCTGTTGAGGACCCAAATCCTCCCATGGTGTGATGTGGAAAGTTCTAGCTCAGGTGTCGTCCTCATCATTTGGCCGAGGATTAAAATTGCAAAGTCCGTCGCCAATAGTAATCGTGTTACTTCTAAGTGCGACGTTAGTAAACAATAAGAAAAGCAATAATGAAATGAAATTAACTCAGAAATAATGGGAATTTTTTTTGTCAAGATTTCAAATATTTTCCCGTATTTACAGGTTAATAATACAAAAGACAGATTAATGAGTTAGAGAGGAAAACATACTTAAAATTGTACAATTAACCTAAAGGAATCAACTTCTGAAAATCGAAAAGGAATTCGGCAGATAATTATTTTATCAGAATGAAAAAGCTGTTCGAGCTGTTATCTTTAACTTATTTGATCAGTGTTTGGGGGGATACAGTTATCTAATTTTAAAAAAATCTAAATTTTTGGAGGAAAAACCAAATGTTTAGAATAACTTAAAAAAACAATTGCTTAAAATGTTTTTCTGAATATACTACAAGATACAAAAAGGATTCAATATTTCTGAATCCTTACTTTATTCTTATTTAAGCTGCTATTGTAAGCAAACACTTGCAAACCTTTCTGAACTTTATGCGTTTTTCTTTAAGATATATTTTTATCATTCTTTTATTATTAATTTAATTTAATTAGACTTCTTACAATACGTATTGTTCCTTTAAATAAATGATAATATAAGCAGTTGGAAGTCGTATTGTTTTAATCGTCTGAATGAAGCTGATAAAAAGTAATCATGCATCATAATTTATAACTAAGTTCTGTAAGTATACATAAATTCCAGAATCTAGTTTCTTAGCGTGTGTATATAGATAAGTAATTAAATTTATAATCCTCATACAAAATCATCCTTATTTCTCATGAGAAAAGCAAGAAGCTCGTGTACATGAATTTGTTGCCATAATGACATAAATTAGTTACATTTTTCCTCCTTGAGGCTTTGAATCGTCTCAAATAGACGCAAAGCTCTGAAACTCACTGAAGCACGATTGAACTGATACGAAGGATAAATGGAACTTGAATTGCTGCTGGAGCAACATGTGCCACTGCAAATCCATCATCTTCAAGAATATTTGGACATCGGGAGCTCTCCCCTATTCCTGATAGGTGCAGAAAGGATGAGTACAATTTGTCAAATGTGGTAATCTCAATGACACAAAGCAGCACTCGTAGTTGTGAATGCGCTCCATAAAGCGCGCCTCATTAGTCGCCAATAGAAAAGCGTAATGAAATGGACCGAATTCACGCCAAACTGATTCGATGTTTAACAAGCGATGTGAGAATTCAACAATTTATCATCGCAGTCCGAACACGTACGAACAATCACCTTTATTTGAAGAGCTATTCAGATGAAACAGCTTCGAAATCCATTGAATACGATTTTACCTCGCCTTGATTTCTAGACAGGATAGTCACTATGACTCCACTGCCTTCGTGGAGAACTAGACATTTCCAAAATAGTTGTTTGCGACCAAATGAAGAAATGGGTAACTTTGGAGGAGTGCATCGCCTACTGATGCATCACTAAATTTACTTCAAAAGAAGTTTTTCTTGACCATTGCGTTTTGAATACATTTAACTAACACGCGACATTGGATTCATAACATAAATAGAAATACTTAACATATTTTTTTAATATTAATATGATGATTTTTTTGTATAAAACTGGTTATAACAAGCCATTTAGGAACTTTTCGAACTCAAATTGGCAACTTATAAATATTTCTAACCATTCAAAAACTTAAAATTAACCACTTTAATTAAATATCACTTATATGTAAACGTTCTTATTTTTAGATTGCGCAGTATAAGCAGATTTCTCATTAATGTAATATTTAAAAAAAAAATTAGTAAAGAAAAACTCTAATATACCTTCATTATAAGTAAAATTCATACTAGTGCACTGAGTTTGGTTTCATTTACGTCGCAATGGAAACAACACGAGGGCTGTTGGCCACGGTCCTAGTTATTTTGAACATCTGTCAAGTGACGAGGACGACACGCGAATTTGCACCTCCCTATCCTAATTCACACACCATGCCAACGAGAGGACTTTGAGCTTCTACAGATTTAGTGCACATCAGTCCAGTCTATACGACTGATCTTTAGAGGCTTCAAGGTTCGAACCCTCGACTCGACGAAAACCGTAGGCCGCGAGTCCATGAACATGACCACTAAGCTAACGCGACACAACTCCACTAGGATGATTAACTATTTACACATTTTATAACTATCACAATTAATTTATGATATTTCATAAGGTAAGTTATAAGATTTGTATTTAAGTCATCTGCTGTAATTGGATTTATATTAGAAATAATTCCTTAACGCTCGTCCTTATCTTGAAATTCTCAGAGTTTTAACTATGACAAATGTTATTAAAATGACTCGAAAATTTGATTCATTCGTATTATCAGAAAATAAGCAGCACATGTGCAATATGAATAAAAAAACTCAAGACAAAATTTGAAACATTATACTTTTCGCTATTTTCTCTTTCTAACCTAGCGGACATTTTGTAATTTGAATGGCATCAAATTACAACTGCTTACTAGCCAGCATGAAAGCGTGTAAGTCAAATTTGAAGAGGATGAGAAGTGCAATTCAGGTTAGTGAAATACAAGCGAAATAGAATTAATAGGAAAAGTAAGGAATATAGAGGATAACGACAAGCTGATATCTGATAAGCTGATAACGATCAAGCTGATAACGACAAGCTGATTTGCCATTTGGATGGAATCTTCATAATTAATCGTTTGGATTTGGATTGAAGTTATCTAGAAGTGATTCTCAGAATAATATGAGTTGAACTTAAAAAAAGTTGAATAACAAACAAGAAGTGTGGGAATCTGAATTAGTGGTTTTTGGTAAGCTAAAACTTTATTATTAGAATAAAACTATGATTAACTGAGTTAAGAGGGATTGGAGAGAGTGATTTTGAATATTCTGTATTGAGAGATAATAAATTATATTTTCTTTTTCTGATGTCTCTTCTATTGGATATCGTTAACTTATCGACTATTTAATAAGACTTTAAGATATCTGTGGAGTTAAAGAAAAAAAGCCGTTACAAATCAGCTACCCATATATATATATTTACATAGTTTTAATATTAAAGAAGAGCCATTAGCACTTAGAATGTCACATTTATGAAAATCATCGCCTAAAAGGCAAGTATAAAAAATTTATACAATTATTAATTGCTTCTTAAATACAACTCGCAAAAAATCTAAACATTTGATATTATACAGCTGGCAAGGAAAGTAAAGACTTTAAGAGGACATACATTAGCACTTTATTCAAGATTTCTTTCTTAGAATATCCAGAAATATATTAATGCGATAGAAGAAAAATTTGATGAAAATACATTTGACGGATCCGTTAAGTCTCGTGGTTCTAGAAAAGATTTGCATTCTCTTAGATAAACGGTAACTTCTGCCTTTTGCCAAGCTGGCTTTTTTTTTTTTTTTTTTTTTTTTTTTTTTTTTTTTTAAAAAAAA
>BMAW01070414.1:254795-310784 GCA_019974015.1 Nephila pilipes | reverse complement strand
TTCTGACAAATACTTTATATATATATTTTAAATTTTTTCCTGTTTTGAATACACGAAGAAAATTAATCAGTTTTCAAAAAAACTAATATGAATTATTTTCCATTTACTTTTTTAACCCTCGTTAGTTTTTAATGTAAAAGTTTGAAATTTTTGAAGACTGATAATTGAACTAGTAATATATTAAGAAGGGCCAAATAAATTAAATGTTACTTTTCTAAAAATATACTTCATCAGCTAAACATTATACATGGAAAAGAAAACAATTTACGAAACCATTATAGTGAATGATTCGCTCTCTCTCTCTCTCTGCTTAGCCTATTTCACTTTTATATAAGATTATTCTTTTTATTTCTTTTGCTAAGTGCATGCCACTTACTTCTAAATATTAGAATTAAAAAGAAAACGTTTTTCTGAAAAAGTACTATGCAAACCAAATAGCACTTTTGTTAATGGAAAACAACAAAATCATTGCAGTCAAAATAAAGATAGAAATCGTAAATTTTCGCCCAGTGTTTAACATTTATGGAAAAGGGTACAGAACCTATTAGCAAAATGAAAAATGATGACTATAATGAAATTAAGCTTTCTCTCTGCTTGATTATTTGACGTTAAGTTTTTAACAGACGTATTAATTCTAATGTAGGACAGGTCTGAATTAGATTGTATTCTCACTGGCGATAAAATTTGTCTTTCAATTTGATGATGATTTCCGATTTCTTTTTTAAAACTACATCTTAAGACAAATTTTCTATCAAGTATTTAAATGAAAACTTTAAATGTTATAGAACTATAAAAAGATTCGTCTATTTCATGAAATTAAAATGAACGTAATTTATATACCAGTAAAATATTGCTAAATACGCAAAGTTGTTTGATAAATAATTTTCAAATAGATAATTAAGTGGACTGTACACTACTTATCAAGCAAACAAAACATAAAATGGTCTCTAAAATTTTTTATTCCTCTTAGACCAATTTTCAATGTAACTTATGGTATATTCATAAATAATTTATAATGGAAGAAAATGAAATATAGAATTATTTAATAAATAACTATATACTACACAAACTAAGACATAAGGCTTGTATTTGTACAAGGGGATACCGTAATTTTTTTATTAATAAAAAATAACGAAGATACCTTAATAAAACTTATTCAGCATATTAATTCATTTTTATGTTCATAATGTTGTAAATTGCAGCTATTATTGTTGAATTGTTTAGTTTCATGAAGCAGTATATTAAAGTCACCACAGTATAGCTTTAAGTTATAATTGACTCTAAAAATTTATAGAGGTATGAATAGTAAAAATGTGACTTCTACATCCAGAGCTATGCATTTCTTCCAATGTTTCTTAAATTTTCGGAGGAGCGTCATTGCAGAACTCAGCAGGTAGAACTCGTCTGCTTCATTCTGGGGGTTACTTCAACCTACGGCTTCCTTAAACCAAGCAGATCACCATTAATATCTGTAATTCACAGCATCATGTGCATAGGAATTAATTAATACGCAGAATAAATTTTTATCCAGATGTATCTGTTTTTTCTTAGTAGTAATGAAAACTTTATGATGTCCTATCGAACTATTCTTATTGGAGAGATAATTCATTATGTTCCTCTAAAATCTGTTATGCAACGTAATGAAAAATCAAACAACATATCGACAGATTTCTTAATTTTTGAAGTATTCTGTATTTTGATAAGATAATGAAGGAGGTTTTTTTTTATATATTTCGAACAAAAACACATTTTTTTCCATTTATTACAATTTTTATCTATATATATATGCGCTAAAAGAAACATTAAAACAAATTGTGACAAAAAAAAATTTTTTAAGGCAGGACAGGAACTCGATGTAATTCATTATAACATTTTGTATTATCGCTTCTTTATTATAAAAACATTTTAAATAAAATTATTTAACGTAATAAACAAGATTAATTTGTTTTTAAAATCCATCTAAAATTCATCGTTAATAATGTACTTCAGCTTATATAGGAAAAAACTTAATACTGCGTACATTATAATAATCATATTCAAATATTTCATACATATCAATCATATTTTCTGAAACACTTGTATACATTACTAAGTCCCAAGCAATAAACTCAAGAACTAATCACTAAAACATACACACAAAAAAACTCTTATGCTTTCATTATTTAATTTATAATTTAAAAGATTAATTGAAGCACCTATTAGAGCCTCAAAAAATTGTATTTTAAATAACTTTTTTTCATGTCTAAATATTTAACACCTCAGTTATCTGCCTCTCAAGAAGCCTCACTGATTTACTCTTTCGTGTCATGCAAAATAGAAGTAGAATTTTTTTTCCTCTTAAAAGTTTACAGCAAAAATAATGTAATCCAATAACTTCTACAGCTACCTCTAGAGGCTTTTACGTGCATTATGAAAGCAGATAAAAATCGCACCCTCCCCCCCACACACACATTTCTTTCTATCAAATTAGAAAACCGAATAAAATACTTCTCCAGAAAATAAGTGACAAAGTAATTTAGTTAAAAACATCCGAGTACATTTCTAAAGTAACTGATAGGAAGGTTCATAAATGAATTTAAAAAATATAACTAGAGGCTCAAATATATCAAAAAAAATCAAGCATAAATTGAAAAAGTAGAAATCAATTTTAATTGAGACAACGTGATAAAGATTATTTTAGGTTTAATATAATAATCCAAACCTAAACCTGATGAAAGATTTCCTCTTCACAAAAAGATTTAAGCTGTTTGCGTTCTTTAAGGATGCAGTACACTATAAGAAGGTTCTAATTTGACAAAGAAAATTTTTGATTTGATTGTTCATTAACGTCCCACTTAGAAGAAACACGGGGGGTTGATTGCTTATTAATATCGCAATAAGAAGCAACACGAAGGCAGTTGGTGACGGATTTCGTATAGTGATGAAGTTTTACTGCGCAAGAGCCAGATTTGGCCCTGATGCACCATACAAGGTGTAATTGTGATCTAGACACGGTGCAAATGTGATTTGAATGAGTGATAATATTTGTAATGGCTCAAAAAACAGATGTGGAGATGCTGCGCCAAACAAAATAAGCGAGAGAGTATAAGGTAAGCAAAATGTTTAACTGTGATCTAGACGTATGAAAAAAAATAGAAAAAAGTAAAATTTTGGTTGACAAGGTCGAAAACAGAAAAAAATCGCTATGGTATTCCAGAAGGTGCGTCGTCATCCGTGTTTACCAAAGACAGTAAACCTTACAGGAAAGAAAAAGATCACTAGGGTTCCTCGGATGAGTGATGCCCGTACCTACCTAAAGAAGGCAAATCCCTGAGGTCCCCTGATATAACCCCCAGGGGCAGGGTGCCCGGCTATACCCCCAGACACTAGGTACCTATTTTAGTCACCTATTACAACATGCATGAGCTACAATTGGACTATTCTTTCTTACTCGGTCACCACACGGGTGGACGGAATTCGTAATTATGAACCTTGGTTAAGTGACGAGGATGACACCCGAGTTGGCACTTCCATCTTCAAACTTCTCCATAAAGCCAATGGAAAGTCTTGGAACCTCAACAAATTTAACGTGCGATAAGTCAAGAACCCTGCAAAGCGACAAGTCTTCAGTGCTGCCTTGGCTGGAACCAATGACTCGACGGAAACTACTCCGGTCGCGAATTCGCGACCATCGCAGCTAGGCTACCGCGGCCTTCGACTAGGATGATATGGCAATGATTTAATTAAAAATGAATATGTAGAATGATAAAAATCATCAGATTAAGAGTTAATTTAATCCTTATAATAAATTATCTCTTCGATTCTAAAAATGAAATACAAGACATCGTACTAAAATATTATAAAAAAGAAAGAATTTTTCGAATAAATTCCTCTCAGTAATGAGATTTTCTTCCGCTTCTTTTCTAAGCTAATTCTCACGTATAAGGACCCGATATTCTACCCCGGGAAATATCTGAAATCACATTTATATAATCGAAATCAAATAAATCGAAAAGGACGACTTTCTGTACTGGAACAGAAGGATGCAAATTTTTTTCGCACTCTCGTCCCATAAGGCAGCTTTTGATGTTTGATATAAAAAGCTATAAAAGAAGGGAGAAGCAGGTAATTGAAAATTGAGAAATACTTACTGAAAAATAATTTATTTTGCTATTTTTTAAAAAGAAAGTTTACGGTCTCTTCGGAATTGAATTTTAAAAAAGATCTTTTCAAATAAGTGCTCTCTTGTGGCAATCTTATTTTCAGTTTCGTGCAAATCAGCACGTTTCACGCACAGCATTTAATAAAGTGAACCTCTCAGACGATTTTCGGCGAAAATTGTATTAAAGTGTTTAAACTGAAGTATAAAGTACTTATATGCCCTTGTATTAATGATATATAAATTGATGACTTATGTTTTCTCGATAAAAAAAATATACGCTAAAAAATTTATTGAATGTATATTTGGTTACAGTGCTCAGAATATGGAAATATTTCATTAGCTTATTTTATAACTGTAAGAAAAATATTAATTTGACATGGTTTTGGTTTTTCTTTTTAAAAAGAATATCAAATATTTATATTTTTATGCTTTGACTGAAATTTCAATTAGATTTTTTATGTTTAATTTCATTGCAACTCATTTCCACAACATAACAGAATAAATTTTACATCAAAGTAAAATGTGAATAATTTTCAGAAACTTCTGGTAGGATGTTGGAAATTCTGCCGAAAAATGAGTTTTTAGAAACAATTATCTTTAAAGGAATGTACTTTTATCCTGTGATATAATGATTAAGGTTATATGTGTATGTGTGCAATAAAAATTTTATAATAATATAATATAACAAATAGTCCTAAATGAAAATAAAAATTAACATTTGTTAAAACAGACAATTTTTACGTATCTGTTACATTGCAAAGAATATTAAATTAAATCAAGAAATTTAACACAGACATTATGGAGAATATTTTTCTTAAAAAATAAGACATACGGAATTGAAGAGAATTTTTCATTTTTTTTTAATTATCGTCACGCTACGACTGCGTAAATGGTTATACAATTTAAAATGGGATGCTTATTATATTTCAATTACTTTATTATTTTATCGACGTATAGTTATTTGCAAAATTCAGATACACCGTATTTATAAGTAGTGTATTTAATCTACATTTTTCAATATATTGCATTAAAGTTTACGATACATATTTCCAAATACATAAATTTAGCCTTTGAGTCATTTAAGTAGTAATCAGTAGCATCATCCCTTTGTAGATTCATAAGTTTCTCTTCTAAATACAAAACTGAATTATTTAGACAGCTTGATCTTTTTATAAATTTCACAATTTTTATTTTAAATTTTTTTTTAATATTCTAAATAGTTAACACTTTTAAAAATAATGTCTTGTTACTAAAATATAAAGGGAATTTTGTTGTACATGACACTATATTTTGCTGAATATCTGAATATAAAATATTATTGATTTATATTCAGATATTCGACTCGTATATTTGAGTACGCTTTTTTACTTATATTTCCTTGTTTTTCATTAACAAAAATGCTTTTGCTTTGTTTTTATTAAAATAGAAGTATTTCCTTAGTACTTGCACATTCCAAAATACATGATTTTAATTTATTTGAGTTGTCTAAGTATCTTAATAGAATTACGAATACGCACAGAGATATTGCTCACAAGAAAATGGGGTTTTAATTCAAAGACTACACTAAGCGGGGTTTTTTTCATATAATAATTACCAGAGAAAATTTTTAATTCCACTGAAAGTAATTTTTATAGAGCTTAATTTTGAATCTGGAAAAAAATTCTATTCGAAAAGTGATATGAGCATATCTTTGAAGAACAATTTAATCTAGAAATTAAACACAATAATCATTGTGAAATGAGGCTTGCTTTTTTTCATTGGTATGATTATATTGAAGATTCACACGGTCTTTACAAAGGTAGGAAATTGATTATTGAATTTTAACACCAGCTTATGTTAGTTAGATAATAATTGCTAGTCGCATTTATTTTGAAGTTAAAATGATATAAAAAACTCCATTTTTTTTCTCTTTCAATTTTAACATCTTTTACAGAAATGGAAAAGGGTATAACCTTCATTCATTATCCACAGTTCAAGTATGTATAACAGGTCATTTTGCTGATTTTAAAGAACAGTTTTATTTGATATGGATGTTTTTTTTTCTTTAATAAGCATCGGGCATAATAACATTGTAAATAAGCTTCTCCAAAATTCTTTAAACCAAATATCGAACTACTTATTATTTAAAAGAACACTGTTATGTAATTAAATCTTTATTTTCCGCCTTTTCTTCCGAACGATGAAGTGCTTCCTAAATTTTTCCCTTTTCTGAGTAAACGAGAAGCAAGCCCTCCAACCAATAATTGAAATTCTTGACAAATGGGGGCAACAAACCAACTTCGAAGAATCAATTCCTGAGAAACGTGAATTGTGAAACAAGATTTAGCATCTCGTTTATTTAGGTGAAATTATATCGCAATCATAATAGCGCAAACCTCCTCAGAAGATAATGCGCTCGATTCCCTATCTTTAATGAGCAATGAATACCACAAATGGATACATAGAATCGGATATACCAATCCAGAGACAAATCCATCTCCAGTTCAAATGCTACAGGGGTAACAATGCCAATAAATCCCACTGAGAATTGGATGTAATTCATATCTTATTCAAAGGCAATTATCTGTTACTAAACAGTCTCTCTCTTCTCATAATAGTTCTCCCTTCAGCACTGAATCGAATTTCATGCTTATTCTTTACGTACGTACTTCAGTTTTAATTATTTCATTGATTTTGATTTGCTTTGACTGTTTTATTAGAATCGCAATGAGAAGCAATACGAGGGCTATTGGTGACTTGTCCTTTAATTTTGAGCCTTGGTTAAGTGACGAGGACTACAACACCCGAGATTGCACAACCCTCTCCAAATTTTCAGACCATGCCAGCGGGAATACTTAGGACCTCGACCAGATCTAACGTGCATCAGTTTTGCTATAGGGATGATCTTCAGTAACATCAGGGCTCGAACCGTTGACTCACCGAAAACACCAGTTGCGAGTCTACGACCACTAGGCTACCACGGCCACAGTTATTACAATGAAAAGTAGTGAAAATAATTAAAAATAATTATGCGATAATTTTGTTTATTATTAATTTATAAGTATGTTTATGTGCAAAGAAAAGAAATTCAGATAACAAAGCATCACTGTAATTGCATTTATTTTAAATAATTATCATTAATTATTACTATTGAAAATTAATTGTGAAATTTGACAATTTAAAGAGACGATATGTAAAATAATGTCGTAAATAGGGGGTTCATGGAATACATACACACACATTAATATATATATATATATTCACATAATACTCATTCCATATATAAGTTCCCATTCCACTTTTCTCTAATGTCACTTATGATTCTAGAATAAATCATGAGAAGTTAATCAAAACAGATATACTAAACGAAATTTCTTCAATGAATCATTCTAGAAAGATTTATAGGAATCAAAAGTTTGAAAGACAATAGCTAAAACAAATTTCGAGATGTGTCCCGAGCAAACCTGTCATCTACATTTTACCTGTTTCCGCTCACTTGTCACTGTCATTTCAACTGTTTATATAAATGCCCGTTTCGTAACAGCCACCTGTACACTGTCTTTTCTACCAATCAACTTAGATATATAATTTTCGACGAAGCAGCTCTTTTTGACTGAAGTGAAGGATTGTTAAATTGAAGTGGAGGAAAGGGGCTTATATTTACTTTCATAAATCCACAGTTGTTTATTTGACTAAAGTTTTTTTTTTTTGTTTGTTTTCATTTTTCTTTATTGTTTTACATAAATAAAATCAATGGTTCAATTATAGTTCATCGTGTCATAATACTCCGCTTCTTGTTTATTTTATTAAAAAAGTAAATGTCTTAACTTTTCAAAATTGAGGATTTACTATATATTCTTCATATAAAAACACATTTATATACAGAAGGTAATCATTGAAACTAATTAATATGTAGCAGATAATTAAAATTGAATTATATACAGTAGGTAATAAAAATTAATTTGTATATAATAGGTAATAATATAATTAATATAATATAATAAGTACAAATTATTTCAAAAAGCTTTTAAAATCTACAATACTTTTATATTGCGTAAAGTAAAATTTAGAAGCATTTGCTTAACTAAAGTATTATCTTTCAGTCAAGAATGTTACATAGTTCAAATTAAAAAATAAATTTAATTACACAGGATTTATACCAATAGTGATATTTAAAATATTATATAATCAGATAATTAATGCCAATATCTTAAGTATAGAAACGCAGTAAAAGTACTCCTAAAAATATTAAGAAAAAAACTTAAAAAAGCTTTTCCTAAAAGTCACAGAAAAATAATTTATATCATATAGGCTTATATATACTGCATTTCCACTTTAAATTGCATGGAAGTTTGCACCCATATGTCCAATAGCACAGTGCAATCTTAAATATTCCATCTTAGAGAAAAATGGAAGTATTGAATTTTTCAATATCCCTCCGTAATATTCGATCCTGCCAAATCAAGTATGTACCATGAGGTAAATATGTGCTTCTTCAGGTTCAAACATATGCAACTCAGAAGGGAATATCCTCCCTATAAGCTTAGATATCCGCAGTTTCTATTTCCCATGTTTTTCGATCACTGAAAATACTTTTGAGCGCAATAGCTTTCATACAGCAGCACGTGATTCTGTCCATTTTTAGATATAAAAACCAAAAGTAACATTTTTATGATGAAAGGGAATATTAGAATAAGGCACAGTTGAACTTCTTTTATATGTTGGTTACAAAGTCACGTTTTTATAGTGATGAATGTAAAAATATATATCCAGAAAAGCTATTTCTTTAAAAGAAATATTTCGTGAAAAATATAATACGTAAAAAGTTAAAATATAGATAAACCACAAGTTTCATAATATTGTAAAAAATATGCATGTTTTTACTGGCATGTTTAAAATACATAATTTCATTCCCTCATCATTCTCTGAGCTTATAATACATTCAGGATTGCTAGAATAGTTAGATATTTACCCTAATTTTCATTTAACGAATTTTTATATTTTTCCGAGTTAATCCGTAATGAAATTTAGGATGTTAGCGCAAAATGCATACACAATTTCAGTTACCTTCTGTTGAGGTGATTAACAGAAATACATAGAAACAAATACTTTTACTTCACAAGTACAAATAAAATTAAATAAAAATATTTTGTATAAGTTTAAGTGAACGCGTTGCGCAAAAAATTTTCAATGTATTTTGATTAAAAACTTGCTTTTCTGATATTAAAAATAAACGTTTATCAATGACTCAAACTGCAAGTTTTTGTGCAGCCTTCGTAACATGAATCATGTCTAATAACATAGTGTAACCATTTACGTCAGGAAACAGATGAAATGCTTCAAATTATTTTTATACACTCAAGTTTTAACACTCAGAATAGTTAAAATATTTCGTTACTAGCATGCTATCATTTGCAGAAACAAGTGAACAAAAAACTAATATTGGACAAGTGGTAAGGAATAAAATATTTACTTCGGTGTGTCTCATGTATTAAAATATAATCTAAATAGATATAAGTATTCATTTGAATAAATATAATTATTCTGTTAAGCAAAATGTCCGCTTAAAATGATACCCAAACATCTAGTTTTTCCATTATTGCTATTTATATAAAATAAAGAGACGACAATTATAACTTATCCATTTGAATTTTATATTTAGTCTTTTTCTACTCATAAGAGGCTAATTGTATTACAATAAACTTTTTAATCGACATTTTTTAAACCACCTTTGATATTTATGCTTTGTTATCTACAAATGGTCTTTTTTCAATTTTTATTGGATTGATAGTTTTTAAACGTCGTCCTTAGAAGGAGTATGATGATTATTGATTACATATCTGGTATTTTTAAGCTTCTGTCAAGTGAAAAGAACGACACCTGAGCTGGCATCTCTTCCTCTAAACTGCCACACCATATCAACGGGAGACCTCAGAGCCTCTGCAGATTTAACGTTTATCAGCTCAGCTACATTTTGGATCTTTATTGACCTCGGGACTCAAATTCATGACTAGATGGAAACAATGCCGACGTACATGAGCTCACGATCATGATCTCACTTCGCTACAGTGGTTATATGTTTTATTGAAATTAGAAGTTAGTATAGAGAAATGACAAATATATATTTTGTATATTTTGCTCTTTTGGGAGAAAAGAAACAGAGTGTAAGTTGTTTACTTGCATAAGGAAACATTCAAATCTACAGTTTGTCTATGCATTAATATAAAAAAAATGCAGGTGAATTCATTTTTAAATTTTATACATGGTACTCAAAAGAAAATGTTAGAAGATGCATATTTCTCTTTTTATATTCCTGTATACAAGGTTTAAAAATTTTGACAATAGTGTATACGCAATAACACGAAATAATTTATCCAAATTAAGAGCTAAGAAACATTAAGATCGATCTTCTAGAATTTCGTGAGTAACATAAGGAAAAATTTTCTGAAACTCGCGTGCTGGAGTTCTACAACGGTCTTCCACGCATCCTATTAAAACTCTCCCCTCATTCGGGCCCTTCTTCTGGAAAAAATGGATGCTAAATCACAAGCACACTAGCGCTTTATATTCCCCCTCCATTTCTATGCGTGCATCTTTCAGAATAAATTTGTATCCTAACTGGGCTTCCACTTTTCTTTTAAATATTCAAAGATGCGGACAGTATTTAGAATGCCACATGAAGCCCAATTCACAGAACTTTGTTCACATACAAGAGCATTCTTCGAATGTTGAAAACGTTCTTCCGCATCGAATTTTTGTTGTTGTGATTATTGTATTTAAGGAGAAATGTTTTCGTATTAAGATCCCATTAAAATTTTTTGAATCACAAGAAATGAAATAAGTGAGGTAAAAATCAAAAATACAACGTTTGAATTTTATAAGGTTGAAAATGGTTGATATTTGTTATGGAGCTTTTAGAAATATAGAAATATCTCGTTTGTAGTGTTGAAATATAATAGTGAAAGTTATTTTAATATTTGGTTTCATATTAATTTCAGGTATTTGTGTCACCCTATATTTACAAAAATAAAATTAAAACCTTAATAAGATTAGTTTTGATATTAGATGTTCGCTATACTATTATTAAATTTTTTGTCCGACGTGTTTTCTGGCTTTCCATTATTTATACATGAAGCAAAAAACATTTTTTTGCACTTTTTACGTCCGATTTCCCATTAATAATGCCCATTTCCTGAAATTAAATTTTATTTCATCATCGCTATTTAAAATGTAAATGGTGATTTTCTATTGTCAACGATACTCAAATCTTTCAAGTAGATGATACTTTTTTTCAACGTCCATATTTTGTCAAATTAAATATTTTAGCATTAGAAAACTACAAAAGAGTATAAATCTTTTCTGAAACGCAATAATTATACGAGTTTGATAAGAAATATTAAACAGAAAAATAATATTTAATTATGTTGCAAGACATTCAGAGAAATATTTTAAAGTTACTTCTTAAGTGCCTATAAACTGTTAAATATTTCATTTAAAAGCAGCATCCGACGTATTTTACTTCTGATTGGTAATTCGTAGCAGCCGTAGCCTAGAGGTCATGTTCGTGGACTCGCAACCGGCGATCTTCCTCGAGTCGTTGGTTAGAGTCTTGATCCTACTTTTGATTCGCCGTTTAGCGGGGGCTGATACACATTAAATCTGTTGAGGCTCAAAGTCCTCTCGTTCACGTGGTGTGGAAGTTAGGAGAAGGGGTGCCAGCTCAGGTGTCGTCCTCATCAGTTGACCGAGGTTCAAAATTGGGAGGTCCGTCTCCAATAACCTCGGGTTGCTTCTCAGTGCGACGTTAATAAAACTAATCAATCAATCATAACTGATTGATCTTTCATAAAACAAAAGATGTCGTATCGTTATTCTAAGTTTTTTAGTTCCAGCTCTATTGATTGAATAAAAGAAAAGAATTTTATTTTACTTCTGCGAGCCACTATATTTTGCATTTGTAAAGATTCAATTTTAATATATTCATTCTTATACTTTTTTTTCTTCGTTTGTTACTATTGTCTGTATTTTACTTCCGTTGTTTAGTTGGTATTTATAATAAATGCTAAAATTCTTCAAAATTAAACTTATAAATTAATAAACAGAAAAGTACCGAGTTCAGTTATACACAAATTGTACATAATTACCATATAAATATCCCAGATATAACGTGCAGCATAATCTATTTAACCTTTCCAGCAAATATCTCATCTAAAGTATTACCACGGAGTTTCAGGATAAAGGGCAGAATTATAAATCTCGTGTTTAAACATGGTTATGGGTTTTAATTAAGATAATAGGCAAAATTTATTGTATTTTCATTGCAATAAGTGTTGAAGATCAAAGTTTACCGAAATATTAAAATAAATAAAAGCTAATTTTTTTTTCGTAAGTAAGTTGATAGTTTTTTTGCTATGAAAATCTAATGATTTTGAATAACTACGAGTGTTATAGAATACTCTAAGAATTGGTTTTCATAAAATTGTATATCGTACTTTTTCCATCATTATTATTAACATTTTATATTTAGATTTTATAAATTAATTTCAAAGTTTTTCTAGTTTAGTTAAATCTGTAATATTTCATTCACTTTGTTTTTTTTTCTTGTCTTTGCACCTGTATTTTTATTCCATTTTATGCGTTAATATACAATTATCTTTCCATAAAAAGGAGTTTCATAAATTATACCACAGAGAAAAGTTACCATTAAACAGATTTCATTCGAATAATGGAATCTGATGCAAAACGGCCATCATACGATTTAAATACCATTAAATTGAACAACGTCTGAAATAATAACTGCTAACTCCGATGGAGACGGAAATGTATCCATTCAAGACGGCAGCCAGCATTTCTTGTTTCCAATCAATTTCGCTCCGAGCCGTAACCATTGAAACAACGAAATACTTTGTCATAGTTCACAATGAATTATTTGCGGTTGTAATAATTTTCTTTCGTAGTTGATATGCTGCATTAAGCCGATTAATATGATACAAAAATCAAGTGAAGCGATTAAATCTTGAGAAAAATGACGAAGCGTTAATTATTGTGACGAAATCCGATAATTAAACGCATTATAAATTCATCGCCTTTCCACCAGATGAAATATGTGCTCATTAACGCTATGTATTCTTGCTTGTAGGTAATCGCACCTACAATGCAGCAGCATGTGTAGTTCATTTCCAGAGTAAAAGGCGTGAAGCTTACTTCACACATCGTCAATTTTTAATCCAATAAATCATCTTCATTATGTAAATTAGTCATTAAATCTGTAGGAACAGATTTAATAAAGACAGAGAAAGAGGAGTTCAATTTTCTTTTATGGGTTGTATATGTCTTTTATGTGTGATATACTCTAATATAAATACCAAGACTTTTCATTACTCAAGACCAAAACGTAACACTTTTTCAAAGAAAATTCTTACTGTTGTTCCTGTATGGCTTGAAAAATATTCTTACTTTAATAATGCTATAGTATAAATTAAAATTACTGTTAACAGATGCTAATAATTCTAGGTGCAATTACTATAACATGTCAGGGAAACTTATTAATTTTGATGTAAATAATTTCATATATTACCATTACTCAAGAAAAATCATTAGTCTGACCTTCTTTTATTTCAATTTTATTTATTTATTTAAAAATAGTTGTTCTGAGTTTTTCACTATGAATTCAAAGTCTTTCTGTGCTTATTTGAGTTCCAAATTCCTCCCAATAATTTATTTTGATAATCGGTTAAATGCCAAAAATATTACGTTACTTATTAAGATACAGAATTTACTACCTTTCCTCTTTTTTGTGTAATTTCTAGGAAATTTTCTACAATTTACATATTGTTTTTCAGATACATGTAGCATTTTTCCTCGGTTGAGTTTCTTCTGGCTACTAATTACGAAAATTTTCACAAATTTGAATAACCATTTAAATAATGTGATATAGATCTCTTTGTAATTACTAACGTTTATTATTAAACAGAATCACGTAGTTAACTCAGAGTTCTTTATGGAGACAAAACAAAAAACAAAACTACATTTTGTTAACTCGCCTGTTATTCTAAATGTTACAATATCTTGAAATCATTTATGTAAATTATTTAACTTATTGTTATATATGATAGTTTTGAAATAGAGAACACTTTTAAACTTTAAAAGAGGAATATTTAAGCTCGTAGAATGAAAGAAATTTATTTCACATTGAAGTTATCTATAAGACATTTAATTGACGAAAAAAAATTATACTTTTAATAAAGTTTTATCCTGAAAAATTTTAATTGGTTAGCATTTAATCTTCTGAGTCAGCAGACAAATATGTAGGAATTATTGTCACAATTAACTCTCTTGTTTCAGTTTCCTTGAAATAAATTCTTGAGTTTAATAAATAAAATTAAAACTAATTACATGAATAAAATCAAAAGCTTAAGCTGTTAGATTTATTCACAACAAACTATTTTTCCATGTTTGAATTAAATTACGAAGATGCATTATAATTACTTTTTCAAATCCAGTTAATCCCGCATAAAAAATAAACTTAAATCTAAGATTCTTAATGTTAGGAAATAACATATGATTGTAAAAACTATATGAAAAAGTATACTGTAGATTCACGCATTATTTTAATTTAAAACAGAAAAATTACAGTGTCAATAATTTAAATAATTGTGTATAAATATGTTATTCACCTTTAAAAAGAAATACATTATATGCATAATAATAAGATGTAATGAAATGAAACTACCCAATTGCCCATTATATTGTAGAAAACAAAAGTTCTTATGGACCAAACTAATTTGATTTTGAATCTCTAAGAAACACAGAATAAAATTTACCCTAAAAATATGTTTTTTTAAATCAAAACCTCTAATTTAGTTATTGAAAATATTCATAATTTATCTTAAGTAATCAATTAAGAACTTTGAAGTCAAGTAAACTTAGACTAATACTGCTTTTGCTTATTCACTACGTGTAACCAATGATGAATTATTGCAGGTTAAGAAGTATATAGGATATCTGATGTTAGATATTTTACAAATTATTCTAGAGAAGTGGTTCTCAAACTTTTTTTCTCATTGTACTCCTTTATCACATGATCCTAAGTTTATTGTACCCTTTTGGATCATGATTTTAAATCCAATGTGCACTCAAAATACATAACGTACCTTTCGGAAATTATATTATAAGGAAAATTGCATTAGTAAATAAAGCCATACAATTTCTTTTTGGAGTTCTTGGTACACCCTTAGAGTTCAAATCTAGGAGTAAAATACAAATAACCTCTAGATCAGTTAAGAATAACTTATCAAGAGTTTATATGAGCTTTTTTAAGAATAAAAAATAACTTTGCTTACATACGAAAAAAATGTTCCAAAAGAAATTAATAACCAATTTATATACACAGGCAAATTTTTTCAGACAGAAGAAAGAATTTCTCAGGGGATTTTAATTAGAACAGCTTAAGACTTTTATGAATACATCAATTTTTACAAAACAAAATATCTCATTACTCTTTCGCAAATGCAAAAATTCCAAGTTTATCTTTTTTTATACCCTCCTCACAGACTTTTATAATGTATGTTCTCATAATTTTTTCTTACCTAAACGAGCTAGTCAGACTTTCTTCTCACATTTACAATGAAATCCGAGGAACTATTTTACCCATCCAAAGTTAAAGGGCATTTTAATTGGATAAGATAATTTTCAGTTTTTATTTGCGAGAGAAGGGGGAGTGTATACTTTTTATTGAAATTTTAATTCGAGATAAAAAAAAAAAAAGCGTTATTGTCAAGAACACTTCTCATGTAAAAACTTACTATCAACGAGGTAACAGAATTCTTGATAGAAAGATGCTCATTATTTTTTGAAAAAGAGAAAAAAATAAGAGAAAAAAATCCAACCAATTTAAATAATGAATTTAAACTTCAAAGAGATAAAAACGAGAGAAAAATCTTCAAGTTGGAGTGCGGATCTCCGTAAGCGGTAATATCTTTACTCCTAATAAGATCTTGCTCTCTTAATAAGAGGTGTGTAGGAATGCAGAGAGAGCAGTTGAAATAATCACAGTGAAATCAGTAATAGTTTATGCTTTCGCTTTGCTCATAAATGATACTCCCGGAGATTTGAAAAACCCTTAAGTGAAAAATTAATTTTTTATATAATCATTCTGGATAAAATTAATTTATTATTTTTCAATATGTTAATGATTTAAATCAAGAGAAAAATATAGTGTCATACTAAAAAGAGCATGACATTAATATATCCAAATATTTTTTGTATTTAAAGTAGAAAAACTACCGGAAATTTGAATTCTTATTAGTTTTAATTCAAATTTTTAATTTACTTTTTAGAACAGATTATACAAGGTGATTTTGATATCTAATATTAAATTAAAATAATAATTTCTGAGTGAGGTGAAATTTTCTATTTTAATGAATTTCACAAGCATTTGTTAAGTGAAATATTTTAATGCTGGTGACTAATTTTCAATATTTAACAGAGGATATTAACAATTAATTATTATCTAGATAATATACTTTGAGTTTTATGCATAATTAAACGAAAAATTTAAACGTGCAGTTTTGTATGCGGTGTACTTGTGTGTATTTACTTTTGAAGGCGAATTTTAAAAATATCTGTTAAATATTTTGGCTAATTTAATCATCATTATTGTAGTTTTTATAATATATAAAAATTATAACAAGACTGCTATAAAAAAGTAACAATACTTTCTAGCAGATTTATATTAAATTTAAACAAACTTACTTCTAAGTTAAAATATTTCAATGTTTTTCTAATAAATATATTTTTGTTCTTAATATTTAGATTATAAAATCTTCTTAACTTCATTCTTTTGAATTCTGTAGCTATATTCAAAGGCAATACTAATAACTAGGCAATACTAATACTCTTTAATAATAACGTCTAAAATATTTAATATATTTAATCAAAATACTTAAAATAATAGTTTATTAAATGAATACAGATATTTGTCAAAAAAAAATCTTTACGAAAAAATTTTGCGTGCAAAAAATACATAGAATAGTTACAGATGAAAGAAAAAAAAAAGTGAATCTCCTTAAGTCGCGTCAGATACTTTTGTAAACATTTAATTAAAGCTTTGAAAAGTAAAGAAGCTAAGTTCTACACAAAATTAATAAGATTCCATTTATAGTACATATATTTGTTTCAAAATCACTATTATGCGAAGTGAGCTGCATTCTTAATTTTATTTTGAAAAATAAAATTTGGTCAAGAAATGAAAATTCCGTGAAAATATTTAACTTTTCATATAAAGTATTATTTAGTACAAAAAAAGGCTTCCAAACATGTATAAAAATGCATTCAACTTTTACAATATTTTTTTACTCATTTTAATGCTAAATTATGAAGAAATTGCTGAATTTCAGTTTTTTATTATAGATTTTTCAAAGTTTAAGACAAAAATGTTAATTCTTAATACTATTTTTGTATCCTATAAAATAGGGTTTAATATTTCAGTTGTAAAATTTCTTCAACTATTAGAAATTTCAACTGATAATTTGAAATTGTTTGAGCGAAGACATGAAGCATTCAAAAGAACTATATATAATAATTCTACACCCAATTGTTTTTACAATTAACGTGCATGTATATTTTAATATACTTTCCGTCAACTGTTTCCAACTCAAAAAATCCTAAGCATTATATTAAAAAAATATTTTATTTTATCTGAAATTTTCCAGCATTTGTTATTTTATATAATAAAAAATTACATTCACACAGAATTAAATAGAAAGGATTATTCTTTCACGTGTATGAATTTCTCAGTCTTCATTTATTTACTGCAATTTCCATACATAACTTTAAAAATCTTAATTATGTTTCCCTCTCAGTAAAACAATTACTGTAGCTAAACTTCGCTTGTTAATAATTTATATGTACCTTTACTATTAAAATAATTACCAGATAGAATAAACGCATAGTTTCATAAGATCAAACTACTGGCTTTATTTTCAATATTGAGTACAAAAAAGTATTATATTTGTTTTAATATATTTGGTATTTTTAAAAATAATTGTTTAGTTAGAAAGTAATAACAAACTGAAATAAATACTAGCTAATAAACTCAAGGGAATGCAATAATTTAAATAAAACTTTCAAATCATTAAATTTAAACTCGCATTATGTTGTGTGTACCTTGAATCTCTACCTGTTGCAAAATATAAGTCTAATTAAATTTTACTTTTAATGTAAAGTCTATAACAATTTTTCCACTTAAACTATAAAAAGATATTTGTTATTGAAAGGTTATTTCACAAAATGCGAGAGGCATTTGAATTATCTTGTAAAGAATCCAAGTTTACACTTATTTAAAAAGTTGCAAAACCGCTCAGTCACGAAAATTCAACAATTCTCTGAAAACATTCATTCAACCGAAAGAATGGAACATGTGCATCTTTATTTTAATGATAAAATCTACTTAAGTCAAAGCACATAAAAAAAGATTATTTGAGGACTTGGGAGAGAAATTTCCTTTTCTTATTTATTAGTATATCACACACATACTGTCGTAATCTAGAAGATTAGTGAGGTGCTGTTACTAGGAAAACTAGAAATATTTCAATTTTTAATCTTAAAATATGGTTTTAAAAAATGAATTAAAATTCTGGCGTCGTTTACTACAAAATGTGTTATTTCCTTAAGGTTTTAATATCTTGAGAGCATGAAGGTAATAGGAAACTACTCCTTTACAATAACTTCTGAGTCAATTCTGTTGATTGGAAAATTTAAGTTATTTGAACTACTAAGGACAAAATAAACTGAATTGGTTTATTTTTGATTTTCTTCAAGCTAATTATGATTGTCATTTTTTTCCCACGAAATTTCTTTACTGATAAATGAATAGCAGTTTTTATACAATTTTTCTTAGGTAGATTTTAATCTAGTATTCTAAGCGTATCCTTAAGGGAAACTGATATTCTTAATTAAACCTTCAAAGTCCTTAAAATATGTTTAATACTACGTCTATTGCTTCGTCATATGTTTCTGAAAAAATTTTAAACACAAAAAAATTGCATAACGTACATTCGTTTAAAAGGGGAATTAATAAATTTCAATGAAAATTAAATAATTTAACTTATGTTAAAATAAAAGTATAATCAAAAGGCATGTTCTTAGTTTTAATGGATTAATGTTTGAATGATCAAAAGGGAGATCCTTAATAGAATTTAATTATTAAAACTTAAGGAAGTACAAATGACTTAGTAACGAAATATTACAACTGCTTTCTTTTGAAAAAAAATAATAGTTTTTATAATCGAATCTGTTTCATTTCATAATTTATTTTGAACTACAATTGTTATACTAAAATTAAATAGAAATACTTTAATAATATACATAAACTGTTAAATTAGATTTTTCCTTTTTAAAATATCAATAAAATTTAAAATATGAAACTTACTTGATAGAAATAGATTATATCGAGAATTCAAATCAGTTTTATAGAGATATTTGATTTTGGGCTTAAATTAACAAAACATGTTTTTATACAGTTTTACTGAACATAAATATCTCAATTACTTAAATACGTGTGGGTAATACTTCTAGAAAAAGTAAAATTAATGCATACTGACCATTGGATTAAAACATCTGTAGAGTCATTTGAGCGATTCTAATAATTTCCTTAAATAGTTTTTGATCTATATAAATCTGTTTGAAGAACTTTACTGTAGTTTGTATTGAGAAAAATGCTTCATTTCCTATAAAACGTTCATTGATAAACGTTTAGAGGGGGAAATTAAAGACATGTTATTGAAAATGGGACATGAAACATGAATTTTTATATTTAGTTATTTATTAACAATTTTCAAATTAAGGTTTCCAAATTTGACATTTTCCAAGAAAAGCAAAATTATGAAGAATAATTCGTTATTTGCAGGATCTTGAATTTTCCAACCATTCAACGATTAATTTTACCATGAAGTTTATTGATTTAAAATCTTTCATTAATTAGCTTAGGATTAGTTTCACAGCGATATTTTGTATTAAAAATATTTAACTTAATATGGGATTGTAGTAAATAAAAGAAGCAAAAGTGAGATTTTTATTTCATGGTTAGGTAAAATGCATTTAGAAAAAATAATAAATTAAAAAATATAAATAAAAAAGTTTTTCATCTAAGTAATGCTATTTTTTCAATGTAGAATTTAATTATGAAGGAATTATTTTCAAAGATAAAAAAATATTTAAAAAAATTCCTTTTCTGTCTAGTTTTAATCATTTCTAATGAATAACTTCTCAATAAATCCAAAATGGTATTGGAATCATAGAGAATAAAATAAAATTGAGTGATATAGTTTGTGTTTTAAGGTCAAATTATGACTCTTCATTTTGGTTGCATCGGTATTTCTCAAAAAAAAATTTTTCATTATTAAAATGTCTTTTTATTGTATTGTAAATAGAATCACTGTAGGAGAATTATTTTGATAATTTTAAAATTTCTCAGCAAATCAGTTTTGTTTCAAAAAACATGAAACCGACCGCAAAAAGTTCGCTTTTCTTGCTAATAGTTCAAAACAAAAAATCATGTTTCAAATTATTTATATTGAGATAAAACATGAGTAGAAATTTTTTGAGACATTCTTTGAAAATTTAAGTCACAAGGAGCAAATTATTTAACTAAATTCCATTCAAAACTAAATAAAAATGAGAGAGTTTAACTTCTCGAGTCCCTTGTTCTCGAACAAAAATTTAATGCAACCCCAAATTATATTCTGTAAGCTGTAGAATTGAATTTCATTATTAAAAATTTAAATGGCGAAGAAGTTATGCATAAATATTTTTAATCATATTGTACATAATTCATTAAGAGGAAGCATCTATCAACTCTCAATTTTCCATCATGAAACAACTAGGACGATCTAAAATATTTAAAGTGGTTATAAGCTGAACATTTATTGTATGAACCATGTGCGATACATTTGTACAAATTTTGACTGATAAGATTCAGCCTTTTTCAATCTCTAAATGATAAGTTTTTATATTGTAATTATTCATTTATTTATTGTAAGTTAAAATTAAATACTTATATTTATACTAAACTAAAACAGTCCTGTGTAGAGCTTATTTATAAATTACAGTACAAAATTGATAAAAAAAACTATAGGCTGAATTCTTATTTTAATTAAAGGCTGATAATAAGTCGCAAATTTAAATGATCATCCAAGTGCGTAAGCGATATTAGAATGCATAAAATACGCTACTACGAAATGGAGGACTTACGCATGTCACATTACAAATTGCTATTTAATATCTAAATTACATTGTTTGGTACAGTCATAATATTTTAGATAAAAACTTAATGCATTGCCTTAACTAACAATCATTTTGGAAAAAGAGAGGTATTAACTATATATTTCTATGTAATTGTTAACAATATTAATTATATGAAATACATTTTCCGTTTGGTGCTGATTTTAAAACTTTCTCCAAATCTAAATCATATTTTTCTAGCTTCAAAAGACTTATTTCTTTTAACTAGAAATGAATTCCAAAGACTTATTTATTTTAATTAGAAATGAACTTACGTTTAAGAAACACGTAATTTTCATGTGTTTCATATTCAAAACATTTAGATTGAACCAATTATAAAATTTGTCTTTAATACTTATTGATTTTACAATTCTTAGATTCATAAAGAATCAGATATTTTATTACGTTTTCAGTTTTCTTTTTAGTTTTAATCGGTATTTAATAAAATTAAGTACTGAAATTTTTCAATTTCCTTTTATTCTAATTTGACTAATAACTTAATTTAAAAAAGAAAGACAGACTGATGGTAAAACCACATAACATTATGGACATTTTCGGATCAATCGAAGTTTTCATTAGTTATCGCAATATTGGATTTAAACTGCAAAAACCAAAACTGTACTGGAAAACGAATTACGAAAACCAATATTCTAAATACGTTTTCCCTATAATATTATAACAGTTTCTAAATCAAAAAACCATCTGCTAACTAAACTGCAATTAAGCATAATTCTGCTGCATCAACTAAATAACGCTCAACTTATTTTCTTTCTCAAAAACCTCTGGTGCATCTAATTAAAAGACTGATCCAGTTTTACTTTGAATACTTTTCCCATTATTCTCAGATTTATGCCGAAACAAAAATTTAGTTTCAATCTAAATAATTATATACGCTTAAGCTAAAAAAAACAAGTTTAACTAGAAAGAGTATTACTAAATGTCTTTATCCGTTGCTTAAATCAAGCATTTTCAAGTGAAATTAGTTTTATATTAATTTTAATTATAAAAAAATAAGCTGATTAGTATAAAACTATCAGTGCATCTATTCACAACTCATATATTCATAGTGATGTTCATATTCTTTTAAGTTACTTTAAATGATGTTGCATATACTCTTAAATATGGCAGTAAAAAAAAGAGTATACACAAAGAGATTGCTTCAGTTCCAAAAACGACTTGCATTGTACAAACATGTTAGTATTCAGATTCATTTATTCAAATAGCGATGACAAAAAAGTGGTTTTTCTCAAGTTGAATCATCATAATTCCAATAAGCCTCCTTATTACAGCCACTCTTTTCCAACTAAACGGTGCTTTAGAAGGAAATTGCGTGCAACTGCGAACCCTCCCTGTTCCGCAGGTAACGGCATAAACGACCAAGCGTTCGACTCCAGACACGTGGTGGAAGATACTCCACGTATTAATTGATTTTATACAGCACTCAATGACTCAATGTCAATATTGAGCTCCTTAAAGAAAGAAAGCAGATGCACAAGATCGCATTTTTTGAGCGTTTTATTTATGAATTTTTACAAGGAAAATTGAAAAATGCACTGTTAAAATCTGTGTGTTTATTCTTGCATTAATAGAATTAAATAGCATCATTTTGTATTTTATGAGATGTATAGTCTCATTTTTAATCAAATTACGGAAACTTCACTTAATTTTGAAGTAAGGTAACTAATAATTAATACATTTCAATACGTATTGAAATAAAAAAAAAATTGCATAAAATGAAGTTCGTTGTAAAAAAGTTTAATTGAGGATTTGTTGAAAAAGAATTGCACGTGAAAAAGAATTGCACTTAAAAAATAAGTAAAATAAAAACTTGATTGATGGGGGCGATTGCTTATTAACGTCGTACTAAGAAGCAACAAGAGAGCTATTGGTAACGGACCGCGTAATTTTGAGCCTCGGTCAAGTGACGATGACGATATCCGAACTGGCACCTCTCTCTTCTAACTTCCACACCACACCAAAGGGAAGACTTTTAAGCCTCGACAGATTTAATGTGCATCAACCCCGAATACACGGCGGATCCTTAGTAGCATCAACGCTTGAATCCATGACTCTACGAAAACCATCGGCCGCAAGTCCGCGACCATGACCACTAGGTTCCCCCGGCCACATAACGTGAAAGTCGACAGCAAACTAAGAGCGGGAACTTTTATTTTCTTAAATTTCTTGAGTTTCATTTCTTCACACACTTCATTGTTAAAAATGTGATTTTTTTACAATAAGTTCCTGAAATTTTAAAGTATTTTAATACTTTCACGTTAAAAAACTAACGTTATCAAATTTTTTTCAAATAGTGAATAAATTCGTGATTTTAAAAATCAGATGTACGTATAACAGATAAAACTCCTGCACCTAAACTGTATCAGTTTTTCTATTACTATACGTTTATTCAATTCAAAGCAAACAAAACTATTCAACAAATTTCCAGACTGAGGTTTTCATCAGATTCTTGTTTTGATCGTATGTTAATTTTTTCTGTGTTGTTATTAAAAATTGTGTCGGTAGAAATTCATATTGTTCGTAAAACTAATTTTAAAAAAAATACCTAAAAACATAGTTTGGGATTTCTAACTTTTGAGACAGAATCTCGAGGTAAAAGCATAGCATATTCATTTATTTAATCGCGTTTGATAATTACGTATTCATAAATAAAAACATTTATCGCATACACTGAATTATTCTACTAGTATTTACTATCATTTTATTTTGATAAACACAAACTATAACAATAAATACCAAAATTTCGTAAAAACTATTTTTAGAGCAAATTTCACAAAATGAACCACTTAACATATCTACTTTGAACACATATATGTTAGTACAATTATACACATGATATTTATAAAAGGTATACAGAACTCATTTTCTATATATAAACATTTTAATACATTATTCTCATTAAAAATAATATGTTACTCGCTTATGTAATCACAAAATACAGAAAATGAATAACAGTGTACCTTCACTGTGAATCTTATAAATATTATTGATGTATTAGAGAATCATTTGCAAAATAAACTCCGCATTTCGTCGATTTGTTATTAGTTTCGATAATCGATACCTTCCAGTACCTGTCAGATATCTTGTAGCGATTTATATGCAAACATCACTCGCACACACCTACTGTAAACAAACCCCTATTGCCAACCGTGACATCCCGATAATATTGTAACCAAAAACACATTCCCGGCTGCTCTATTCGATTTTTACTACTATTACTTACGATAGCACCTGTACCTGCATAATTAATAACTGCGCTCGCTATTCTACCTGTATATTATCAAAAGGTAACGGTGCATTGTGTACATCAGAGCAAAAACTATATCAAAATGAAATGAGAGGAATCAAAATGAGACTTACACTTCTGCAGTAATTTCTTGCTCATCTACGCTTACGGTAGGTTTGCTTGGAAGAATAAGAATGAAAAATGATAATAAAACCAGCAAACGTGCTGGCACGTTGTTGCGAGCTTGCATTGGTAGGAGGACGGCCAGTCCAGTTTTGCGTGGTCTCCTACACGAGTCGCCTTCCATGGTCTCCTTTTCGGTCACATGGGTGTCTGTCGTTTCACACAAAGTCGCGAGAAAGCTCAGCTAGGAGCTACTCTGACAAAAACCCTTCTAGAGGGTTTAGGTCTCCGTTTCCTAGATACGCAGAGGATAGCTCTTCGTTTCTATTGGTGTTCCTAGATCACGTGGGAGGGTATCGATTCTTGAAGCAGCGTGGCGATTTCCATTGGCTCACCGGCATTCGTATCGGCCGCGACAGACAAGGTGACGTCAATATGGTGACGTCATCATAGGACCACCATCTGTCCGCAAGAGATCTTAACTCAGGGGCGCAGGTAGAAAAATGCAAGGGCATTACGTAATCCCTTTACCTGCTTCCTTAACAAATCAATTGGAATTTATTGGTTAGGAGCAATTAAAATTGAATAAATTTTAAAACAAAGCTAAAAGCTTTGTTTAAAAGGAGGAGAGACAGAAAAAAAAGGGATTTTTTTTTTCAAATTTAAAAGAATAATAATTTGTTAAAAAGTAATTATTCTTAATGTGTTTGTCTGGGGATCCAAAGAAATTTAACAGGTAATATAATTAAATGTAATTATAATAATGCAAGAGTTTGGAAGCCTTTTAAATTACCCATTAATGTTAGTAAAAATACGATGTGTATAACCGCTTCTATTATAATATGTTTCAATCAATTTCAAACAAGTAAAAGAGTAATAAGTAATTTCAAGAATAAAATCGAAGTAAAAATTTAGCAAAATCATGTGATTATATAACGATTTTTTTTTTTTTTTTTTTTTTTTTTTTTGTAAAACTGCATCAACCATTCTCATTTAGGTCTTTTATACGAGTAATTACATATATCAATTGAAAGCTAGTTTTATACAATTGAAAAATGCTACAAACTACATTGAAAATGGCCACTTTTAATAATTCTACTTTTATAACGAGGCACGTGAGTTTTATTTTCAGACTATGTTGTAGTTTTTCATATAATTTAGAATTTTTGTATGTCAATTACTTTTAAACAATAAGAAAATGTCATAATCTGCATTGCAAGTTGTGTCTTTTTTTAAATATTCATGCAACATAAATAAAGAGCCCTCTCGCATTTTTTTTTATCATGAAATGCTTAATATTTTGTTCATCGGCTATACAAAGGACAAAATTAAAATAAAGCTGCTCGCTGAGTTAAGAAAACATTTTAATCATTACATGAAGTGTGTATGCATATATATTTATATATATATATATATTATAATAATCAGTCTGCTTTTTTAAAACTTGTATTCACACTTCACATTCTTTTAGTAAAATGAATATATATATCTAAATTATTACAAATACAGAACTTTTAATTTTACCTGTTCCTCAGAAAAAATATTTGAAGATACTTCAATAATATATTCATAGGATCAGTAAAAAAAAATTATAATACATCGTACGTTATCTTCAAAAATAAAATTTTTGTCTTTCGAAAATAAAATATATCTTTCTTGTTTGTTCTTGAGGCTGAGGTAACCTAGTGGTCATGGTGACGGACTAGCGGTCGGATGTTTACGTCTAGTCGTAGGTTCGAGCCTTTATTCTACAAAAGACCCGCCATGTAGCCCGGGTTGATGCCCGTTAAATCTGTCAAGGCTCAAAGTCCTCCCGATGGCATGGTGTGGAAGTCAGGAGAGGAGGTTTCCATCTCAGGTGTCGTCCTCGTCACTTGATCGAGGTTCAAAATTAAGAGGTCCGTCGCCAAATGCCTTCTAGGACATAATTCCATAATTCATCTGATAACTCCCAACAGCGGAAATGTGAATTTATGATACGTTCTCTTTTCCCGAGCTCCGGGGAGACGTTTCATTTAAATTTTGAGGAGTCTGCCTCCAAGGGTTTTCATTGATGAGGTATCTATGGTTTTTAAAAATCTTAGTGGTGGAAAGGCTCCCGGCCTTGATTTTTTGACTATAAAATTTGGAAGTATATTTTTTCTAATTTCACTAATTTTTTAGTGAAATTTATTAATTTATGTGTGCATTTTTTCTATTTTCCAAATAATTTAAAAGACGCTAAATTGAAACTCCTCCTTAAATCTGGTAAGTATCCGTCATCCATTAAATCGTACAGACCGATTTGTTTGTTTCCAACCTTGGGGTAAATTGTTGAGCGTGTTTTTGTCAATAGATTAAATTTCTGGATTCATCGTAACAATATTCTTCATTCACTCCAATTCGGTTTCAAAGAAAATTTTGACTGTGATGACGCAATTTTTCACTTGGTTTTGTATATCAAACGCAAAAGGTCTACATAACATGTTGCTGTTACTTTTATCGATATTCAGGGTGCGTTAGACAATATAGATTGGTATATTCTTAAAAAATCTTCATTTTCTAATCTAAGTTTATATACTCTGCTTAATAAATTGACATATTTGTTTCCTAATAATAATTTTCAATAAAGCATCTAATTAACCAAGACTGTCTTCAGGGTTTGGTACTTGCACCCGCTCTGTGTAACTTATATTTTAATTCTATTTTGAATATTAATTGCGAAAACGCTTTAGTTCAAGCTTTTGCGGGTGATCTGGTGGTCATTTCCACAGGAAATTCAAGAAGAGACTTAGAGCATAATACAATATTTTAATTGGTCTTATTGCTGAACATCTGGCACGGATAAGGCTGGAGATCTCGATTGAGAAAACCACCTCTGTTGTATTTAGATGTTCGTCAATCCTTAACAAGGGATTTCGTGGTGGCAGCGTCTTCAGTCGGGACCCAATTTTTAAACTAAAGAATTCTTTCATAAAAATTTGTAAATTTTATAAATATTTAGGTATTCTGATTGACTGCCGGCTCTCCTGGAGTCCCCAAGTTAATTATCTTAAAGAAAAAAATTATAATCTCGCATTAAATTTTAATAGGGTTTCCTTCGGTGATTTAAATTCCAAAAATTATAAGCTATGGTACTTATGTGTTATAGAACCTATTATTGTATATGGTGCGGGGGCTTAGGGTGGTGATCTAAACTCCTCGCAAATTACAAAGTTAAACTCTATTCAGAGAATTTACCTTTTAAAAATTACCAAGGCCTATAGGACGTCTCCTACTGCTGCTTTGCAAATGATTGCCGGGGTTTCCCTTATTCATCTTGTCCTAAAATTTCATTTTCTTAAATACCGAATTTGGAAGCAGCATAATTCCATCCATTTTCACCTGATTAATAATATCCTATTCAACTCAAATTTCTCACTGAGAGCTGTTCGTCTTGAAAAAAAAATTCTTTTCTTAACAAATTTTCGGGACTCTCCGAGTGGGAGATTTACACCAATGAATCAAGGATTGGGTCCGAAACTGGGTTCGCCGTGTATGTCTTCCACCGGGGTGTCCTAAGCATCTACATGTTTAAACTGAATTTTTATAATTAAGTTTTTCAGGCTGAGCTTTCAGCAATCGGATTTGCCGTTTTGTGGGCCGTGTCTCATAACTTCAAAGTTTCTGCTTATTCCGACAGTTTATCATCTATATTGCTACTGCTGAGTACTAGAAATAAATCGGCTTTTATTAATTACATTAAAGAAAAATTAGTAACTTATTCTGATTTTTGCAACTTACTCTGGGTTTGGGCCCACGTCGGAGATTATTGTAACGAAATCATGTATTTCTTTGCAAAGCTCGCTATCACTTATGATGAGAGAATGAATGTCCCTGCCCCTCGGTCTCATATAAATATGATTTTTAAAAATAAGATTCTTTCTGACTTGAAGGTCTGGTGGTCAACTTGTAATACTGGTATTCGGGTTCAGTCCTATATTCCTAGACCAAATCTGAATTTTTATACGAATTCTGGTTTTATTACTCACTTCTTAACTGGTCATGGTCACTTAATTTCTTATTTAAATCATTTTAATTTAAAAAATACACATTTATGTCTCTGTGTCTCTATTGGAGATACTGACCACTACGTTTTCTCTTTCCCTTTTACCAGAGATTTTCATTTAAAATGTCCTGTTGTTGAAGTGAAACTTATTTGGCTGAGGTCCGTGTGTGAAAATACCGACTTGTACTCTAAACTTAAATCCTGTATTCTTAAGGCTCATAAAATTACCTAACAAGTTTTTTAATTGTTTCAAATTTTTATTATATTTCTCAATATTTTAATCTTCCCTTATTGTACAGCTATAATTGTATACCTTGTATACATGTTCCTAACTTTGCCTAACACTTCATTTTTGTTTACGAGTTTGTGGACCTTTTTGTATTGTGTCATTTAACCTGTTACGCATCTTATTTCTGCAAGAAAATTCCAACTGTTAATTTTTTTTTTTCTTATTGTGTTTCTGTAATGTAAATACCTTGTACACTTTATTTAACCTTGATTTCGAAAATATGTAAATTCTAATGTTATTTCGCTAATAAATGCTAAGTGCGGGGGGTAATTTTTTCCTTGGGAAGAGGTTTGCAGCTCTAAGCCCTTTGGGTGATCTTGGTCCCCTTGTGTTTTCTTCCAAAAGTATTCGTGTTGCTTCTAGTGCGACGTTAATAAAACCAAACACACCTTTTTGTTCTTAAATGTTCACCAAAAGATGTAACTTAAAGTAATTTAAGGTTTTTAAAACAAATGGATTTTTGCTTCTAACTGGCTTTGTTCAGTAAAAACCGAAAATTATTAAAAAGTAAACTGTATGGTTTAGTAAATTTGAGCAAAAAGTTAAATTTAATACAGGACTAGTTCAAGAAGAAAGAAAATAAAGTATCTTACATTTTGAATAATATCAGTAATTTATCACTCTGTGCTGACCTCCTTTTCAACAAACATATGAAGTAATAATTTATGAGATTTTTCAAACATCTTGATTAATTATTTATTTTAAAATATCAAAAGAATAATCTTTCTAAGAAACATACATTACAAATATTAGATTAACAGTTTCGTTGCATTCTTCAAAGTGTCTTATGTGCTTTTTTTTTTTTTATTTGAAAATTGCATCAAAAATATATACACATTTTTCTAACTGTCATGCATTAAATATATTACCAGAGAAAGTTTACATTTGGAGAATGTGATGAATTTATTATATACATTAACTCTTCAAAGATAATTATTTACTGCTTTTATATGGTATTTTTAATAATCTTTTTCCTCTTGACTTTCCTTGTTTCCAAAGGAATACAAATTTTATTTTCACAAAAATACACCTACTAAAATTTCACTTTAATAATATTAAAAATATTATTTTACTGTTTTACATTGTCTTCCCCCCCCCCTTATTTCGGGGTGATATTTATAAGATATCTCCGCGTCATCTTCAAGTAAGATATCATTTCAGCGCGATTTGCGTTTGTTTATCTCAATCAATCGTGTTGTCTATTTATTCAACTACCGTACTCAAGATGGATTTTCTATTTTAAAACGTTTTGAAAAATTTTATAAAATAAAACGAATGTATAACACTGTGTGAACAATTTCTGCAGGTGAAAGGAAATCTCCTAAGAATCCCTGTACATCGGTTCTCTCGCATTATTAATATGGGAGCAGAGAAAGCAACGATACGAGGGCCTCGGTACGTAGCTGAACGTATAAAAATAATCAAATTTTTACCAAAGAAATAAGCAAATACACTTGAAAGCTAAAAGCACATTTATAAACTTTTAAACTTTTAAGAAATTTAAAATTCGTGATATTCAGAATGTATATAAATCGTTCCTTCTAATTAAATGGTATTTTCCGAAGAAAAAAAGTACATATGTGTTAGAAGATACTTAAATATGTTTCATAATATAATTATTTGATATATATGTATAAATATGTTAATTCTTTTTTTATAAAAGATAGTACGTAATCACCTCAATTAATAGAAATCATTTATTGAAAAATTATTTCATTCCATAGATTATATAATTTATTGACTAAATATTATAAGATTTGTAATAAAAAATCAAGCTATCTACAATCAATGAACATTACAAATATTTTTTTTCATAATTGACATTTACATTTCATAAAATGTTATGAAAATATTTATGTTACCATAGAGAAATATATGAAATATTTTTTTTTATAAAAAGTGTAAGTGTGCAATAGTTTGAATTCTACTCTTATTGCTTACGTACTATTGGTTAGCTGTGTCTCATAATAGGAAAATTTCTTCAATCAATTTTCATTTTCATAAAGAATACTAATAATCTGAATTTTTTTGATCAATTATTTTGAAACACAAAACAACTTTCTAATGGACTCGTAAGTCCTTTTGTGTTTGTGTGTGTGTGGTGTGTGTGTGTGGTGTGTGTGTGTGGGGGGTGTGTGGGGTGTGTGTGTGCGAGCGTGTGTGTGTGTGCGAGCGCGCGTGTGTGTGTTATAAAACAGTAATTTTCCTTTGTAAAAATACAAATAAAACGCATCCTAAAATGTTTCATAACAATTTACAACATTTCTCACGATATATATTAAATATTTTAGACTCTATTTGGTATGCATATATTACCCATCTATATCTCATCAATTACCGTATTCTATCTAACAATGTCTTATTCATAAAGCTTCTATAACCCGGCTTCCTTCGGTCAGATAAATTATTAGAAGTTTTAATTGATAAAGCTATAATTAGCTTTTTGTATAAGCAGTTAAATAATCTGTCCATAAATTTCAATTTTAAAGAAATTATTTACAGTAATAATACAACATTTTTCAAAAAAACCTAAGATATTGGGCAAATAAAAATAAAAAGTTCTTAAATTAAAAGGCTTTTTTAAGAATGCACTGTCAGAGGAATCATTATATTTCAAATAAAAAATTAATATCAATTGGCTAGTAGGATTTACTTTGTATTATAAACTGCACATTGGTTATTGGAAATGCACTTCATAATTTTGATCCACGACGAAGCCAAGAGAATGATACATGAACTGGTGCCTTCTCCTAAAATCCATATAATACTTTTAGAGGACTTTCAGAAGCAGTTCCATTTAATGATCAACAAATTCGAATAACTCACATGAAAGGTTTCGGTGAAAACCCCGATTCGAACTCCCTATCCGACTTGAACATTACCTATCGTACAGCTTGTGAGCATGACAGTGACCTTAAAATCAATAACTGTCAAATTCCAGAAACACTACAAGAAATTAAAACAAAATTAAATTATGGAAGCTAGGGGATAATGAAGCATTTTTTAATCAATAACATGCAATTAAATCTAAAAGGAAACTTGCTGGTGTGTAAAATAAAACCCTCCAAACATTGCTACCAATATTTGTACAAAAGTATGTTTAATTAAAACGCTTGAAAATGTTTTAAAAATTCATAAAATAACTTTAACATATTTTGAAAACGATGCTAAATGCATAAATACAGAATACAATGTTAATAAATTATATATATATATATGATACATTAAATTAATAAAAAAGTACTTCCATGTTGTAATAAAATATAATGCATATATATTCTTCAATTCTCTAACAAAAATAAAAGATTCTTCATTCAATTATTGTTCTCTCACAATAAAAAAAATATCATTTACTTTTGAAATTTTTGCAACATTCATCCATATGTGTCATAAAATTATTACTCTGTGTTATTCTTAGAAGGTATTGTAGAAAAAAAATGAGATACAACTATGAATAATAAAATTAATAAAAAAGAACATTTTCATCTCTAAAAATTCCTGAAAGGAGACATTAGTAACATAAGTTTCTTTAAAAAAGATTGGATTACATGAGATATTTATTTCAGTTTTGAAAGCTATATATGTGTGCAAAATGTCCAAAAAGTATCGCCTGAACTTCTAAATAAAATATAAGTTACATAAGCTTAATATAAAAGATATTAAATCTCAGAAAATTTCCTCATGCACATATGTTTAATTTTATCCTCTAATTAATTAATACTATACAAATTAAGAAAAATGTTAACATTTTATTTTTTAACTTTGGGAAAATATGTGCTTCTTTTAGAGTTTGAGTCTTTATTGGAAATAATGTAAAAATATGAAATTAAAAGAAGAATAGAGAAAGAAAGAAGTAAAAAAATGTTATCTAAATCTCGTCCGTTCCTCATAAATTAATCATACAATTGATAATAATCAATGTTCCACTAATTTGCAATTTTTCTGATATCGTGATATATTATTCTGTCATCATATAAATACAATGCTCTACATTTAGAACCGATGGGCATCAAAATTCGAAATTCTTTTAAGCCAGAGGAAAATATTCATAAATTATCTTAAATGGTCTAATTTTATATTTATATTTGCTACTATCTAAATTAATCATCATTTATTTTTAAATTTCTGTACATCACTCTAAATGATTCTTACTTATGAGGGTTCTTAAATATTATTAGATATTCCTTTATTTCTAATTAAATATAGCCAAAACAATTATTAGAATTTATTGAGACTAAATTATCGAGTCACAAGAAAAATCTATATACTACTTTGCTAAATTCTCAAAAAATGTTTATTTCTGATATTTTAATGTAAAGAACCTTCTGTATATATATAATATGAAATAACAATGCAGGTTTTTCTCTCTCCTATGAGCTTTAACCACTTCTAAAAAAGTTGTGTGAGTTATATGATTAATTTACTTCTCACTTTAAATAAGTAAATAAGTAAAAAATGCATGTTCGATTTTTTCATGCATCAGATTTTTAAAATTTCAGTTATATATTATTTCCAACTGTTTATGCTTTTTATCTTACTATATATATATATATATATATATATATATATATATATATATATATATATATATGTATATATATATATATATATATATATATATATATATATATATATATATACTCTGTGTTAATAATATTTCAAATACAAGGGTTGGTTTGTTGTTCAGTGAAAGATAATTTTGGGACAAGTGGATAATGAAATGAAAAGTTAATTCCCCTTTTTCTAAAACTACTTTTTCAGTAGGGAAACGGGGAAGAATGCACTTAGAAAAATCAAGTTGTGGTACAATCAAAGTGTTATTCCTCTTTCACAGAATTCAAAATACAGTTACACTTGCTACAGTTCTGAATATGGGAAAAGAAAACAGTGTGAAAATGTTATAAGGATATCTGAGACAGAGACTAATGAGAGGCTTTGAATCCCACTGATGAAACTGAATTGGTTAAACTTATTAAAATTAGTGGTAATGATGAAAGCAAGAATATTTAGAAATCAATGGAACCTTGTGCACTGAAGGTATCAAGGGCGACAAAAAAATCTTTTAATTTGAACTGTATTTCATGACATGAGCTTTTAAAAAATAGCTTAATAAGCAGTGAGAATGATGAAGAAGAACCATAGGAAAAGTGTGACATAAAAAAACTATACAGATGCCTTAAGATTCTCCAACTAAATAAAAAATATTATATTGTTACTGTAATAAACAGTAAAGGACTTAAAATCATCAGGGACTCTTATAACCACGTAGAAAAAATGCTTGGAATGCATGGGCTTTCAGACAAACCCATGTGAAATTATTTTCAATAAGAAAATTCTGTAAGTGCAAAACTCTATTGTTGTTTTCATACATTGTTGCAATAATTGACTTTTTAAATTAAGAATTTTTTTAATTTCAATTCACATAAATGCCTGTGACTATGGTAGTCGTTTATATATCATTTATTCAAAGCTTGATATAACTTACTTTTCTAATTAAGTTGCATTTTTACAATGCAACTTACGAATATTTTATTAAATCGCATTAATTTTAGATAAAAAAGATAAAAAGTTAAATCATGTTTAAATTCTGGGTTAAAGTTATTTTGAAAAATAGTATGATCATCTATGTATCTGAGCAATGTATAATAATTATTCTGTGTGAAATTTTATCCACAGAAGTGTAAATATATATTAGCAAGACTATTGCTAGCTGGACCAAATTGTTATATTAATTTAATTTGTTTAGATTTGTTTTATCATCAAAAGTTACATAATTAATTTTTAAAACTAAATTAAAAGGATATTAATTTTTTTATAAGAAATGGAATTGTCAGTTTTTAATTTTTAAAAAAATTAACATGGAAAACTTTAATTAAATCTTTAATATCTATCGAATCAAACAGATCTTAAGAAACATAGCAATATATTAAATAAATCCCTTTATCATAAACATATTTAACAATTTCACAACTATTTTTAATAATAACTGCTTATCCAAGCTATCATTAGTTTTTTGTAATGTATTTTGTAAAATTTTACCTGCTTTGATAATGTCATAGTTACCTGCTTTAATAATTAAAACCACCTTATATAGTAACAGTTTCAAACTGAATAGGAATATTATGAACTTATGGAGCTGAAAAAAATGAGGAAATTTGACACTATTAAAATTATGCCCGATTTTCTTATACAAAGTTTTATTCCTATTAGAATTTTTTTATCACTACTTGCAATACTAATAAACTAATCATTACTAAAATATGCTTATTAGTCAAAGTCGTATATTGGTTTCTTTATTTCTTTTTTTTTTTTTTTTTTTTTTTTTTTTTGAAAAAAAAAAAAAAAGAAAAAATTTAAATATGTATATATAAATAAAAAATAATAAACTCGTCTTGGAGGGGGGGAGGGGAATTGAACATTTTAGATGTCTTTAATTCGCGTATTCGTTAGTCTTTAAATTCAAGAGTTTAAACAATTCAGCTATACAGTATTTGTATTCTTTAAAAGCTTCATTTGGCAAACTAAATTTAATAACCAAAACATTTTAAACTCTATTAATATTTTCGCTAATTCTTTCATTAATACAGAAATAAATGTTAAAGGTAATAAGTCTAAAAACCGTACTTTTATTCATAATATCTCTAAAACTTTTCTTTTTTAAAATATTTAGATTTATTAGTAATGACATGTTAGTGTTCATCATTTATAAATACATTATAATCTTTACAGTTGCACACATTATTGATATGCAATTCTTTGGTATTATTATAATTATAAATCACATGTCCTATATTTTTATTAAGTTAAAATCTTTTTTACTATTAGTAATATAGATATGAAAAGGGTTTTGTATTTATGAAGAATATCATTAAAACTAATTTTATCTAAAGATTTATTCATATTATTAATACTGCAAAATTCAATTCTTTCAATTTTCAGTATTACTTTCTCACATATTTTATTTATCAGTTAAACATTTAGTGATATCCTGAATAACATGTAAGCAAGCTCTTTCTATTTTATTTTTATTATTAATAAAATCTCTTAAAATTTTAGCTTCTCGTTTCTTAAAATTAAATGGAAAATTTTCAGAATTATTATTATTTAAATATTTCACAAATTGTTTTATTCAAAGCGTAAATTTCTTTTTTTTTAAATATAATTCCTATCATAATTTTCTTTTACAATTCTTCCGCTATTTTTTTTTTATTTGTGACATTATTAGATGTATAGAGCATTTGAAATCTATTCTTCCGATGAAAATATTCTTTATTGTGATTTTGCTTAAGAGTTTGAAGCATTTTCTTTAATTAAAATGCAAAACATTAAGACCATATGGGTATGTAGTATCGAATAAAAGGATTTTCGTTCCCAAATCTTCCTTTGGTGTTAAGCAGAATCTTAATAACAGTTAATTCAACATTTTCAAATTTATATATGTATGTATGTATGTGTGTGTATATGTGTGTGTGAAAGTCAAGTCTACAAGTTTAACAAAATACCAAAACAATATGAGTTCAAATACTACAATTATTATTGTATGATAATATATTTATATACACTGGTGTTCAGAATTAAGAGATTTGAATATTTCGTCAAATTTCATAAAAAGAAATGAATGAAATGTAAAAATACTTCTTCGAAACAAAGATGCAAATCTCGAACATCGAATAAGCAATGCGTATATGTGAGGGATATTCGCCGGAGGAATTGGCCAGTCAGATCTCCAGACACAATCTTATAGAATATGACTCTCTGGGGAAGGCAATTGCAGTTCGCAAATCTACTCCGAGAACCATCTAAGACCTGAAAACAGCATTGCTGAATGAGTGAAACCTATTGCCACAGAAACTCATAAACTCCCTTATTTATAGCATAGGTGAGAGGCCTGTATATCTGTAAGAGGGGACCATACCACCTATTAACCCATTTTTTGGGGGTTCTATTCTGTAACTGTTGTTTCACATCTTGCGACTCCGATAAGTGTTACGCACGATCATGCATGCGTATTATAACAGTTGAATGTTTATTTTTTTTTTTGTATTACATCAACTCTATGTACAAACCAAATTTCATTAAAATCTGTTCAGTAGTTCTAGAGACAATCAACAAACGGAAAATTCTCTTAATTTGGAACACCAGTGTATGTACAAAACGTCAATAACGTGATTCACAAAATAGCACATCAAATATAACAATCTAAGAATATCAATCATAAATTCAATAATATTAATACATAAAAAACTATTTATTTAAATAAATCATTGAAAAGCCAAAATAATATTTATACAAATCAGATAAATAATTTTTAAAAAAAATTCAATAATCTTAAAATTTATAACCTAAAAATCCGAAAAAAGGAACTATTAAAAAGTCAAAAAATTTGTAAGAGAAAGATAAGTGAAAGAAGAGCAAAAATTTTAAGAATAATGGAACTAATGTAATTAATACTGTTTTGTACTTTGAAATGGAGAAATATGTGTTTCTACCGGTATTATTGATGAAACCATCACACTTCAGTGAATTACACTGCAAAAAAATTGGGGTAACAAACCAAATATCAGCAAATTCAGAAAATCAGTTGTAGAAACTAGGAGAAAGGTAAATCAATCATTTAATGTTCACTTTGACGGTGAATTCTGTCATGGAGAAGTGGTAAACAAAACGTATGAAATATATTTAGAGTTTCGTATGTTTTGAAAAAATTTGCAAAAAGTAATGCTTGCTTTTTTTTTTATTTATTTGCATTTTTAAAGTGTTTTATTTGCTTAGATAGATATTTTCTGCATTTGTTTTAGTAGTATTTAAAAGGTTTCAACTTCATTTCTGCTGATAAGTTATGGGTAAGTTTTTTATGTTACATTTTGTTTTAGATTGATCACTTGTTTGCTTAGTTTTTGGTTTTATTAATATTTCTCGTTTTTTAATAAGACTTTAAAATGATTTTGAAATATTTAAGATGGGTTTTTGTTTTTTTGTTTTTTTTGGGGTTTTTTTTTTTTTTTTTTTTGTTTGTTTTATTTTGGGGTTTGCAGTTGAAATGAAATTGATTACTATGCTTATCTTTCTTCTATTTTCTAGTTGATTTTCTGAATTTGCTGATTTTTGGTTTGTTACTTTTTTTTTATGTTGTAATTCACTGAAGTGTGAGGGTTTTATCAGTAATACCGGTAAAAACACACATTATTTCATTCCAAAGTATGAAACAGTATTAATAACATTATTTCCATTATTCTAAAAATTTTGCTTTCCTTTCACAGTTGGCTTTCTCTTATAAATTTTCTGATTCTTTAAGTTCTTTAAGAGATTTTTTGGTTTTGGGTTTGTAAGTTATAAATTTTTAGATTGCTTAATTATTCATAAAAAAAATTATCTTGATTTGTATAAATATTATTCTGTGTTTAATTATTTCTTTTTGTGACCAGGCCTATTTATGTTTTGAGATTTATATATATATATATATATATATATATATATATTATTAAACTTTTTTACGTAGTTCTATGAATGTTTTCTTTTGTTGATTTTGGATTTTAATTGTTCTCTTATTTTTTGTGTTTTAATAATAATTTCATTGCTTTAACTTATACAAATATTTTTTTGCAATCATACGGCTGCTTTGCGCCGATTTGTGAATGAATTTATGAATTAGAGATGTCTTTATGACATGATTTAGCTTTTTATTAAAATGATTATAGTTGATTTTGAATTCTTAATAGATTCAAAATATGGCTATGCTGGTTCTTTTGTCATGTTTTTTTTAATTTGTTATAATATTATTTTGTTTTTAATTTTGTTTCTTGGTTTTAAATTTGACTGTTTCATTTTTATTCAATTTTTATTCACCTTTTTTACATAGTTACATAGTCAATTTTTATTCACCTTTTTTACATAGTTACATAGTCAATTTTTATTCACCTTTTTTACATAGTTACATAGTCAATTTCTATTCACCTTTTTTACTTTTTTTCTTATTTTTCGTGTTTTAATAATAATTTCATTGCTTTATCTTATACACACACACACAAGTGTGTGTGTGTGTATAAGATAAAGCATATAAGATGTGTGTGTATTTCCGCTTTCCGCTTTAGACACATTAAATTATGAATCAGAAATCTATATACAATATGTTAATCACCATAGCCACACCTTGATAAAGATAAATAAAAATATAGGCTATGTTAAGTTTTGCAATTGATCATTCGTTGCTTAATCAAAATGAGTTTTTCAAAAGAAAGTTTTGTGCAAAATGTTTGTTACAATAAGGTATCCAAAACCATTCCACTCTATACAATTCCCCAAACTCCTAAGTTGTGAATAATTCATGAGCAAAGCAGTAACTAGTGACTAGCAAGAATATAAGAAGTCAAAATATTTGAATACGCGTGATGAATATAAAGGTACACTTAAAATTCGTACTGTACACATTCGTACATAAATATGTAAGTAAGCCTTGAATGAATATCTTTCAAGTACTCTTATACATGGAATAGCTTGATATTTAATCATTCTGACCATCTATGTTTTCTTTGCATAAGTGAAGGTTATTCTTCTACATAGCAGTTTTGTATTTAAAGACTAACTCTTAAACTTTGTGATGTTTGAAGCAACATTTTCTGGAAGCATTAATAAGGAGATAGGGGGTGTTTTTTTCTTTTGTATAGTCAGTTTTATATGAAAAATTTTCCTTTAGAAAAGAATGGCTGAAATAGTTTTAAAACTTTTAATAAAATACATATAAAATTCTGAAGTAACAAAATATTATTTGAGGTTTGATTTTGTGTTCACCATAGGCTTGATAAACAGAGTAATTTGATGTACAGTTTGCTTGACACAACAATTCATATGGCTATTTGCACTTAGTGATACGTGAGTATCTTGAGAAATTACCGACCACGGTACTATGACTAAGTGAAGATGACCATACAATAATGACCCAAGTCATGATTCATCTTCATTTAGTGATGTCTTAAAGATACTTCTATCTTCTAAATTGCACTATGATGCGAAAAATAGTATACATCTCATATTTCCTTTGATATGAAAGAGCTATAAAATTGCTCCGATTGATTTCTTCCCACCTTACACTTCAATCATTTAATTAACTCAAGAATGAAATTTCATCATAACTGAAATTATGAAACAAATACAGCTCTGCAGATTATGTTATCTTATATGAACTTTTCACGGCGTAATGTATTTTGGCTTAAAAAGTACATTTAAAGTTCATTTTTAGCAACATATTACAAAATTTAATTAATATATGAGTGCAAAAGTAGTGTTTAAAACATTTAGATGTACTGAAATCTCTTTTTCTCTATTCCATGCATATGCGTTTAGAAATCTAATCCATATATTCCTGAAAACTTTATGCTTATCCTTTTTGAAAAAACAAATTTTATTGCTAGTCCTCTCTTATCTGAAAACTTATATTCCAGAGTAATATATTTAGGTAACGTTTCTCCGAAAGTGCTTCAGACTCCAAAATCTGTTTTTCCTTCCTTATACCAGATGTTAGAAGATCGCAAACTGCCCCCTCCCCCCCATTTCAAGGTGCTCTGTCAAAGCAGTTTGCTAGTCTTTGGCTTCATTTTCTGAGAAGAAATTTCATTATAATTCTCCCCGCACAGCTAGCTTAAGAGCTTTTCCGCCTTCAGTAACTTAAGTTTCAAGAAAACTTTCTGTCGTAGCTAAATGGAATCAAGTAGCGCGTCTTGCTTTTAAATTTCTAGATTTATTGCGTGGGAAACTTTTCCTGGAAAATACTGATCAGATAACATAGCTTTCGGAGAAGAGGAATTGTAGTAGAGAATTTCATATTTACTTTTATTAATTGAGATTCTCACCTTAAATTTTAAAAGATTATATTAAAAAACGTTTGCATTACATCACCAGTATCACTAGTCTAATATATTTTGAGTAGTATCAAACATGGATTAGATACACCTGAATAAATTTAATCAGATTTAAAGATTTTTTTTGCTCTAATGCACCTCAAAATTTTGATTTTCTAGGAATTATTTACTTCTTATGTGAAATTATAAATTCCTACTTTCATGTAACATTCTAATTAATTAATTCAAATAAAACTGTTCAGATGCCTTCTTAAGAATTTTCAGATAACTTAGGAGATATTTAAATATCACTTGAAATCAAATCTAGTTAGTTTTATATATTCTAGAATTAAATAAAATGCATGGATCTACATCTGAGTAATTTATGTCATTATATTGCATGCATGCCGATCTAGTTTTATTAAAGAATTGACTACACATTCTTGAAAAAAGAAATATATTTACAAAATTTAGAAAATATTTGCATTGAATTTGTTTTTCTTTCAGTATCATTAGTGTTTTTTTTATGATTAAATTACTTACATGGTACAAAAACTATTTTGAAATATAATGTCTCTTTTAATGAGATTTTAAAATTGAAAAGGGTATCTATCATTCGATAAAATACTCTAAGAATCTTTTCAAAAAATAATTATTTTTGTGTAATAGATTGCAACTTCAGTATTTTGTAAGGAACGCATTAAAATTGATTCCTAATTTTGGAATCTCAAAAGACAAGTTAAGAAAAAAAAGGTAAGATATTATTGAAAAATTACGAATGTGGAACTAAGTTTCAAACATATCTGAATGTGTGAGGACTCTTAAAACAGTAATTTCATTTCAAAAGAATTTGTATTTGAAATCAAAGATTTTCTATAAGACTTAACGAATTTTCATCGTTTATGACACTACTACTTGAAACATAAATGTATAGCAGTTGTTATTCCTGTCAATGGTACCTTCTTTTAAATTTTTAGAGTCAAAACTTTGCAAATTATGTTAGTATTCATTTTTTGTAAATAAAAATAATTCAAAAGTAGATTTACAATGAAAATAAATTATCTTTTTGTTTGTCAATATTGATTCCTAAATTTGAATCTCTTCTAAAATCTTAAATATCCATATAAATTCAAAAACTGCATCTAAAGATATTCGAAATTTAATGAAATTCAAATTTTTATTTTAAATTTTAAATATTTATTTAGTTATTTATTTTGAGAATTCGACAGCTTTTTCAACTCAATTTTGAAACGAGAAAACAAGGTTCAAAGATAAAACGTCAATAAAATGGAGAAACAATGTAAAATTCCATTGAAAGAGCAAATAATTAAATCATTTATTTTCATTTAGATATATATTAATTTTGTAGCTGAACGTAGTTTATTAGTATTTTGAAACGAGATCAGGAAACGAATGATGTATAAAATTTCCTTTATGAATCTTGGGAATACTTTTTAACCACATAAAAACCTCGCGCAAACACATTTCCTTCTCAGTCATTTAAAATTTACTTCCAAATAAATGATGAGGAAAAGGTTTCTATTTATTATTTTAAGCACTTAAGAAGAAGGGGGAAATCTACCTTTTATTCATTTTTATATTGTGAAGAGCATTTTTTAAAACGTTTGCCTTTACTCGATGGTGAGTTGTAACATTTTTAATCTTTTAAGAAGTTCTGAAGTTCTTATTCTTCCATTTTATCCCAGCATAAGATAAAAGAAAGAAAAGAATCGTTTTCTAGAGCTTTTATGGAAATACAATTTACTTTAGATAAAAGCAAAAGTGGTTTAATATGCTATTTTCCTTTATTAGTTATTCTTAACATATTTAAATAAAATGTGTAAGTTTATTTTCTTATGAATTTTTCTAATGGTTTTGGAAAAGTGAGGGAAGAAAAATGCATATTCATAAATTTAGAAGAATAGAAAATTAAATAATAGAAGAAAAGTAATCATATATAAATCGTCTGGAGGTTAGTTATTATAAACATTTCAGGCTTCATAATGCTTAAATTCTATAATTTGTTTATATTATTTTGAACATTGAATGTAAATTATTGTAATACTCATATATAAATGTTACACTCAAATAAAAACTTAAAATTGAATATATTAATTACAGCGAATAACTAAGTTAAAAGTAATGATAGGCAAAAAAAATATCATACTTTGGTATATATATTTTCACACAAAAATTTATATAAATATCTTTCTTACAAAAATTTAATGCATTTCTATTTACTTATAGCTAGAGTAATTGTATTATAAGTAAAAGGAAATCATTAGTTTATGCACATTCATTTTAAATAAAATTATCTGAGTTTCATGAAAAAATTTAAAAGTGAATTAAATGCATTATTTATTTAAAAAAAACTAATCAACTCTTAATCAAGAGAGTAAAACATATGTTGTACAAGTATAAAGTAATTAAAGCGTACTTTAATGTTATACGGCTAAAAAATTCAATTTTTCTTTTCCCGAATTTGTGATTATTTGTACATAAATTAAGTTTTTTTTTTCGTTTATATTTTAAAAACTGCTTTCGTAGATTAAAATCATTAGCATATATTCAAAGATATTATGTGTTAGTAAACCTATTTCTTATGATTTCATTAACAACATTTACACAGAAAAGATAAATAAAAACTTTATATATTGAAATAAATTATTAAATTCATTAACTTTGTTTAAAAACTAAAAGATTTACCTTGCTAAGAGTAATTCATATTGTAGGAGCTGTTGTTTTTATTTTTATTTAAAAGAAAATGCACAATAATTAAGAATTTTCGTTTGCGTATGTTTGGTCTAAAAATTTTCAAAAATAGATTTTTAAAATGCGTTTATTCTAAAATAACACACGGTATTGAATAAAATCTACAATATTTAGAAAATAATCTTAATTTGTTCAGTTAAGAAGGTTTTTAAACGTGTATTTTTCCTAACATTTTAATAAATAACTTTTGAATATTAAAGAGGTAACAAAAACACAATATTATTACATAAAAAAACCATAATCATAGACCTTAAATTAAAGAAAAGTATTTAACCATTTCATTAAACTAATTATTATTTAAAAATATTGATATTCAAAAGAGAGAAATGTAAAATAATTAGAAAATAATCTTAATGAAAATGCCAATATTTGTAATGAAGGAAACAACAGAGAAACTTCAAGATGTGTTAAGTCATTTAAAATAAATTCTTTAATTTATTTGAGTTATTGTAGAATTGCTTTATATATATACTTCGAATTCAATAACTTTGGTGATTCCTTTTGTATCAAACATTTATAAAATGGTGATGTAGAATTGCTTGTGTTGCAGAACAGTACCATAATTTCATTTTACATCAAATCTTCAATTTAGTTTTGTGTTAAACAATAAATTGGAAACTTTGTGAAAGGTGAGTCCTTATTTAAGCGCTGGGAAGCTATTTTACTAATTTAAGAAGCTTAAGTTGAGAAGGAGAGAGGATTCATATTCAGTCTACTAGAAATAAAGAAGAATAGTTTCATCAAATTCTACATGACTTCCTTAAAAAGAATTAGTTGAAATATCAGAAAGGTTCTGTCTGTTAAAAAGAACGTTTGGATAATGATGTTTCTTTTCAAAGTAATCTCTATAAAACAAAGAGCTTCCTCAAATCCGAATCCACTAAAGGAAATTCTCTTCTTAAAGTTAGCCCCTTTAATGACTAGGGGGTGGAATTTTGTTTCCTTTTGTCTTCGCCTGTAATCCTACATCCAAGAAAAGACTTTCGTGAAGGAATCCGACATGTGACCACTAATGAGGACAGGCTAGTCGTTTTGGAAATGGTTCAGATCTGGCTTCTGTCACGATGTGTAACATGAATCCTGTTGCAAAAGTTTCCGAAAGAACTCGAAACAAAAGGAATAGAGAAGAATTACTTGGAGAAAGACTCGCCAAGATATAAAATGTGTGTGTGTGTGTGGTTGCGGAAATTATTAATCATCTTTAGGAGAGAGCGTTATTAATTTGTCAAGTGCATTCTTTCCTTTCATTGTGCTTCTTCATCTTCCCTTAATAACCTTTATTCAAACTTTTGTGTTTGGATTATATGAACTGCTCCTGTTACCTGTGAAAAATTCAAATCCCTTTAGTATGCGCGGTGGTTTATCACTTGGAAATGTAACATTGAGTTTTGGCACAGCGAAATGTACTTAGAAAATTTCGGAGATGTACGAGCTCGGAACTATTTTAAGCAATTATGACCCGTTCTCAGGACTGAAATCTTGGCATACTTGGGGATTGCTGAGAAAATATTATTTCTGATTTCTCATACAGAAATACATTTCAAGGACGGAAAACTCTTAATTCTACGTTATTAGACAAAAAAATTGAAGAAAGGTTTTTAAATAATTAAAGTACTTAAAAAGTGTTTCTTAAAATGAAGAAAATACGTCTATTAATGAAGAAAATTCAAATAATTATTGGAATCTGATAGAGAGATAGAAGAGAATAACACATCGATCAATAACTCCCGAGACTAACCCAGAGATGGCGCTCGTAGTAAACCAGTAACCAGGTCTTTCTAGAGTACTAACCTTTGCTTGAAACGTGTCAAAATTTTAAGTCGATCGGAACAGGAAAAAGGTTTTTTGAAGTGAAGTGAAAAAGGTTTTTTCCAAGTGGGTGCCGCGATTGCTTTCGATGGAACAAAAACAGCAACGAGTCGATTATTCAGAAAGCTGTTTATCGCTATTTACTCGCAACAAAAAAGATTTCTTGCTAAAAAAAAAAAAAAAGAAAAAAAAAAATTGGCGGGGGGGGAAGATTTGGAAAAGCGTTGGAACGATTGTATCACCCTAAAAGGTGATTAACAAAAGGTGTTATGTTGATGAATAAAAACAAATTTTGCAAAAAAAATGTTGTTTTCAATGTTAGACTCGGGAGTTATTGATCGATGTGTTATATATAAAAAGAGCGATATATGTAAGGAGAAAAAAATTTATTTTAACACTTCCTAAATTCAATCTTTAGGGTTCAATTTTAGTAAGTTTCAAAATAGAAAAGAAATATAAGAATAAAAATTAACTCTTAATATATTTAAAAATAAGTAAGTGAATTGTTTTTCTTTTAAGTCTTTAAAACATTTAAATTTTTCTTTTCAAAATTTCATGCAATAAATTTAGAGAAAATTCGAGAGAAGTCTTTATTTTTTATACTTATCTAACTTTAAGAAATTAGTGGACACTTCTATAAAACTTATATACAACTCGAGTACAAATCACATTAAATTCCTCTTAATTATTTTGATAATATTTCACATTTTGTAATATTTTCAAAATGAATAGATTTCTAAAATTATTTTCTAGTTGATTTTGTTGTTGTTGTAAAAAGGAACGTTTCGATAGCAATTTGCATGTGTAGAAGATATCTCAATTCTCTTAGAACATAAAAGATACGATAAAAGCGTAATCTTTATTCAATGACTTGGTAAAAGGATTTGCATACTACAAAATAACCGGAATGAAGTACCGAAGTCTAAGAAAAAGAGCGAGGTAAGTTACTTTAATAAGGCAAATAATAAAACCTAATCCTTGTTCAAGAAAATAATTATCATATTGCAAAGGCCACTTAAAGGAAACAAGAGATAAGTACTTTCAAGAACATTTAATCAACTAGTGATCACCATGTCCTTCTCGAGATCTTTTATCTATTCATTAGAATTATTCTTAATCCGTAAGCTCCCTATGCTGCATATACTTTAGAGACAGCTTATAGGGGAAGCTCGATATTACTTCTTATTTTCTCTCCCATTCTGTTTCGGCTACAGCGCATTAGCTTCCCATCTCATGGGATACATTACCGTAATGATTATTTATAGTGTGCATACTAAGCCTGCCAAGTGAAAGGTAAGAAACTTCTTTCAATTTATGAATGTACTTGGTAAATGTCTTTCACTACTTCATTAATCTCTTATCAAAATAACAAAAGGAAAAAGTGATAGAAATTTTAGAATTTTCATTGATACATTGTTTTCCGTTCATTCTAAATCATTAGAAATTTCAACTAGTTGAAAAAATTTAAGTGAAAAAACTTTTTTTGGTTAGTCGGTTTGGTTTTATTAAAAACGAACATGAAGGCTATTAGCGACGGATCTCGTAATTTTGAACCTCGATCAAGGGACAAAGACTACACCTGGGCTGGCACCCAATCTCCTAACTTCCACACCACGCCAACAGGAAGACTTTGGTCCTCGACAGATTTAGCGTTCATCAACCTAGGCTACATGTCGAGTCTTTAGTGGCATCAAGGCTTGAACCAGGGACTCGATGAAAACCGGTGGCCGCAATTCTATGACCATGACCTCAAAGCTACCGCGACCAAAAGAAAAAAACTTTTTTAATCAAGCTTTTGTTTAAGGATGGAGTAAAAAGTATATAAGGAAAATTTTAATGTAAAATAATATATAATTTATAAGAGCTTTAGGCATTTAAATAAGACTTCTAGGCAATTATCAATAAACTAAGTACTATATGAGATCTAAAGAAGTATTAACGCTTCAAGAAATTATAAATAATGTATTATTTTACATATAAAAATATTTTTATATCTGTTAGTCCATCTTTCATTAAATTTGTTTTAAAAATGTTTTTTACTTATATTTATTTAATTATTTTTATCAGGAAATTTAAGACTAAAAAAAGTAAATACGTGAGCAGTACGTGTGTACAAAATTTCAAATAAATTGGACGTAGTTAAGTGCAAGATACAGGCCTCCAGACACCCCTATGTCCGTCACTGTTTGAGCATACTATAGTATCGTGTTGCCATCGGAGTTATACGTGCTTACAAAACGTGCCTGTTCGATCAGATGATAGGAGAGAGGTTGAAATTCAAATAAAAGTTTTCGACTGGAATGTGATTGTAAATGTTTATTAACGTCGCACTGAGAAACAACACGAGGAGAACCTCGCAAATTTGAACCGCGGTCAAGTATGATGAGTGCGACCTCTCCAAATTTTCACATCACGTCAATGGGAGGAATTTAGACTTCTTCCAGATTTAATGCGCATCTTTTCGGATACATTTTGATATCAGGGCTCGAGCACGCGACTCTATGGAAACAAAGCCGGTTGCAAATCCACGACCATGACCACTAGGATAACGCGGCCATTTTTGAACTGGAAAGACCTTTTTATATACATATGATCTTAGCACATTGATTAAAAGCTTATAAAAAGAATTCAAAGAATGCTTTTGAATATCTACAGAGTACCACTGTATTTTGGTTCAACTTCAAAAGTATCTTCGATTCTATGAACTAAATAGCTTTTTAAAGAAAACATCTTACACCCTCTCTTAGCTTGGGATAGGTAACTAAAACAAACTTCTTGAAGGAACAATATGACACAAACAGAAGAAAGAAAAATAAAGACTTATTCCAACTCAAAATAGAGGTTGTATCTAAAATGCTGAATTTAAAACAGGATTCAACGTATCACAAATTGCATTTGCGTCAGATAATGTAAAAGTGAATGCTATAATGTAACTCCTCCAAATTGGTACAGATTGAATTGACCCTATGTTTCATTTAATCTTTCCTCTCTACAGAATCAGTCTTGACTGTTTTGTAAAAATTAAAAGATGCAGTTATCTTGAATTCTTGTAATCTATTTCATATGCCTAATTCGGGAAATGATTGTGGGTTCTCTGCAAGAAGTAGAATTTGCACAATAGAATAAAATCATTCTCTAAGCGAAATAATCCAAGTCAAAGTAAATTTCATAAACTACCTTAATAAATCAGTAGCTCTTCAGGGCTTAAGGAATTTTTCAGATTATTACAATAATAACTTAAGTACAAATGTCTTATTCAAATAGTTACCTTTTTCTTGTGTACTCTTAATGAGAAAATTGTCTTTGATATATTATAAGAGCTTTCATCCACAAAGTATATTGATTCTATATATAATAATTAACTGTTGCTATATAAAACTATCTTTTTCAGAAAGGTACCCTTTAAAAAATTATTACATATTAACCCGACTTTGACCGCATTAATCCGCAACAGTTAAATAATACTTATAATATTAATCTCTAGATTCAGACGCGTATGGGGACAAATATTTTTATTTAGATTTTCAATGTTGAATATTCGTATGTCCGAATAAAATAATTTAGTTTCCCTCAATACCTGATTTTGTATTAGTTTGACTATTAATTAGTGACTATTTAAATATTGACCAGTGATGTAACGATAAAATGAAGGAAATAACCCCAAAATTTTAATAATAATTTCTTAAATAGTTAGAAAAAATGTATGCATTAATACATATTGTTTTGAAGCAAAAACAATGCAAAATCTCAAACTTTTCTGGTGTTTCTTTGTTGGTATAAAAAACTGATCCTATAGTAATTAGCATATCATTCTATTAAATATTTTGAAAGGTTATGTCTTAGCATCAAATTAAATTTGTAGTTAAGTTATCAAAAATTTAAGAAATGAGGAGTGGCTTAACAATTAATCATTATAGTAAAAATAAAAAGTTTTATATATTCCATTAAGAAATAACTATAAAAATAACATCAAGCAAAAGTAACAGAAGACCCCCTAAAAATACTGAATATAAAAATACACCAGTTTTTATTTTCCGAAATATAAAAACTGGGATTTTTCTTCTTAGGGTGCTCTAATATCCCAAATACTGTCAAATGCTGATACATGCAGCTATAGACTTTGGAGGAAGAAAATGAACAAACAGTGAATGAAACAGCAGGATAATCTGGTTCTCTAATCAATAGTCTCCTTTTCAAGCAACAAAAAAAAAATACGAGTAACACAATAAATGAATTTATTACTTTCACATTAAAAATTAAAAAAAGAACTCTAATGCATTGCTATTAATATGTCTTTTTTTTTTTATTTTGAGACAACAAAATTGCCTCATTTTGAAGCTGAAAACCATGAACTGTCAAAAGTGGATTCAGTATTAAGTTCATTTTTAAATTATAAAGGTTTTTAACCATTAGCGGAAATTTTAAAAAGCAAAAAATTTAATTAATAAGAAATATGGAAGTTTATTGCATATTTGACGTGATTTTATTGCTCATTAACGTCGCAATGGGAAGCTATTGGCGACGGACCTCGTAATTTTGAACAGTGGTCAAGTGTGACGAGAACGACACCTGAACTAGCCCTTCCCTCTCCAAATCTCCACACTACTACCACGAGAGAACTTGGACCTCGATCAGTTTTAACGAGTATCAGCCCTGTATTCTTTAGTGGCATCAGGGCTAGAACCTGCGATTAGACAAAAATAACACCGGCCGCAGGTCCGCAAGGGGAAGACAACATCGAAGTTTTACCAATAGTATCGAAAGAATTACCGATTAATTTTAAATTGCTTATTTTGAACATTTACTTTGAAATTTACCCCTTAAAATTAACCCTTTATGCGATTTAATACTTCTAAAATTTGCTAAAAAATTATCGAAGAAAACAAAAAGTACGTTGATAGAATAGAAAAGGAACTAAAATAATTCGAAATTAATCAGTATTTGAGGTGTTTATTAATCATATAGATTTTGATATTAATATGAAATTCATATTTGAGGGATTAAATTTATTTTTATATTTAATTCTTGAATTCTTCTTTAGATAAATGCAAGAAAAATAAAGTTATTCTTGAAATATTTGCATCCGAAGAATTGTATTACTTTTGAATTATTTAAAGAATACGCAGAAGAGTCATGGAGTGTTTCTTCAGTTGTCCCCAAACTTTCAAATGTCAAAGTATCAAAACCCAGATTCTTGTAAACGGGGATAACCATATACTTATTTTTATTTCAACAAATTAGTTAAGAGAATCCAGGTTGAGAGATACAACAAAATCAAACCCCTCCTTCTGAGGGAAAATTAATTTCACTGTTTTCTGAGAAAAACAAAGCTAAAGGTAAGTGGGTTAAATAAGATGCTAGTAGTAACTTAAGCTAATAATGTCTAAATATATATCTGTATTTTGCATACCTCTATTAAATTCACCGTTAATTTTAAAAAAAAGTGTGACAATACTTTCTACTCCCGACTTCCACTCAACTGATCTTAAATCTCCTATCAATTGTTACTAGAGAAGACTTGTATACAAAAACTAGGAGATGAAAATTACTTTATTTCTTATTCTCTCTATTTTCCTAATTTAACTTCGGAAGACAAACATGAATTCGTTAGTAAATGCTGAGTCGATAGAACATAATAAAACTGTATCAACTGGGCAAATAAAATATGGGACGATGATAATCTACACAACGTAATGCATAGATTCAGGGGAAAATACATTATAATAATTTTCAACTTATTTAAATATAATATTAGAGGACATGAACATAATATAAGTAATATGTAACAAAAAAATAAAGAATATTTTGTTTCTTCCTCACAACAAAAATACACGCCTTGCATTTTAACTAACGGAAGAAAGACGAATTTTTTCTCCTTTTCAACATCACTTGGGCTTCCCAAAAAATTCTCTCTGGATAGAATTCCAAATCAAGGAAAGGTTTCCTGAATTGCAGCTCAGAGCATCATAGGAACACCACTTCCTCTAAGTAGTTTCTCTAGCGAGGTCTTAAAGTATCTTTGGTTACTTCCAACATTAGAGTAACAAACTCTATTGATAGTTGCCAGATCTCTGTCAGTGAGAGTGGTAAATAGAATACGCTTATTTAGTGTTCCTATGATTTATTTTTGTACTTAGACTTACGATGAGCTGCTCGAATCTATCAGAAGAGCTTCTAATACGTTACTTAACGTTAAACAAATCGTGTAATTATGGGTTATGTTACCATTTTATTTAGGTATGAGCTTTTTTTCATAACATTTGGCTGTATAGCTTTCATTGATATCAAAAATACAGTTTCTGAAATGTTTGTTTCGTTCTTGCAAATGAAGTAACTAAGATTGTTATAAAGGAACATTTCAATAAATGAAAATGACTGGATATACCTGCATAGTTTTAATTTTACATAGCATTATTACTACTAAATGAAAAAAATATTTACTAAATTATTACTGATATTTAATAGGAGAAATAGAGTTAAAATTAGGTGTTTAGCACTTTCATTATTAGTGGAAGTATTTGAGCTGTTTAACCACTTTATTTTATTTTTGTTGATTTTTTTTTCTTTTTAAGAGCCTTTAAAAGAAAAGTAATTTTAAGTATCCTAATTTTTTTTCTTATTATTTTCACATAATCCGTGATGAAATGTTACTAAAATTTCACTTTCCTTTGGTTCATTTGCAGATATTTTAATTTTTGTTTTCTTTTCTTCGAATAATTTTAATGTATAAAAAGGATTCATTTTCAGTCTAACCTTAAAATAGTCTTGTATGCTGCTATGTACGTATTTTTAAATATTTTTCTCAGATTTTAATTTTCAAGGTTTTTATATTTATGTTCAAAAAGAAGCTTCAATATATAATTCTTTATCACTCACAGCAAGGGCAAAAAAATAAAATATTTAAAAATATTTGTTTGGTAAGCAATCTAGCACTTTTTTTTTATTTTTTAATTTTCTATCTCACTCTAGTAAATGATATTTCAACACAGCAATTTTAAAAGTTTAATTTTACACGTTAAACATTAATTTCATAAAAAAAAATAATAAAGAGAAATAATAAAAATTTAATTTTGTTTCTTTCATCCTTTTTTTTTAATGTTTTTCACTTATATTTTTAATTAATAGTTTACATCAGAAGAATTAGATTTTCATAAACATAATTTTACTTGCAATGTACTTGTGTGTGCTTGCATATGTGTGCGTAGCTACAAAGACAGCTGGAGAAAAATTAAATGTCTTGTCATGAAATAACAGACTTGAAATATTTTCCATGTTCCACATTTCAGTGTAGTTACAATTTTTATATTTGACCATTTTAAGGTATCTCTTATATGTTTCGTAGCATTAATGTTTATGATATAATTTGTATAGCTTTATTTTATCACGGCACATTCAAATTTACATTAAATAAAACATAAATATAATTACACATGCTTTACATGCATAATTTTGACAAAAGCTCTTTGGGGATATTTTGCAAACACCAAAAATATACGAAAAACTGTTACCTTGTAAACTTTTTACATATTTATAATAACCCGATTCATTTAAAGATAGTCAAATTCACATTTACTACCCGTCAATTTTTGAAAATATTTCAGTCATATTTAGGGAAAAGTTTCATATCTAGTTAAAGTTAGTATGAAAGAATACTAAAAACAAACAATCATGAAAAGCTGCAACCATTTTTTTTTTTGAGAATTAAATTATAAAGATAAATGCATTTATTCATACAAAATGTCTTCTAAGTAAAAATCGACTCTTTTTAAGATAGTGGTTAATAGTGTCTTAGCTATATTTTTCAAACCAATTACATTTCACAGACTGAACTCAAATCACGTATTTCAGTATAACAATTGTATGATTTTTTTATACACGTACGTTTTCCTTTTAGTTCTTTTTTTTTTTTTTTTTTTTTTTTTTCATATTGTAGCTATAATATCAAAACTCCAGTCTATTTCTTATACAGAAAAATCTCTAAAACTTTAATAAACACGTATTTTTAGAGCTCTTAAAAGTACGAAAAAGACAAATTCAGTTTTATTTTGTTATCTCATGTTCAAGAAATAAAACTTAAAATATAGCAGTAAGTCCGAGAAATGATAAAAATTTATGCTCCATACGTATGTTTATTTTATGTTAGGTATTATCTTTTCCTTCCTTTTTTATAACTTTCGTAAATATCTAAACTTCTCTAAATAAATAGAAAAAGTTCCACAGCGCTCAAATAATTTATACTCTGGAAAGGAAATCATCCTGAACATATTTTACAATTTTAGTGTTTTATTTTCAATAACTATGAAGAATGAAAAACTTATGGCACAAATGTGGATCTGCTTAAATAGATAAATCAACGAATAAAAGTGCACGGAATGTACCTGTTTAATTAGGTTTTTAGTTTGAAATGTTTTGCGTCCTTTGAGAAATGACTTTTCATAAGATATAGCTTTATTTTTCTGTTGAAAGGACAAATAAATTTAAAAGATATAATTAATCTTTTCGCATTGGTGTTCACCCCAAAATAAATCTTTTTAAAGTATGTTATCTATATAACTGACAATCAGCATGAAATTCTGCGTAACCTTTTTGATGATAATGCATTTTACCAATTAAGTTTGTTTGGTTTTCTTTAGTAAATAAAAAAGAACAGTATTTTTAATGAACAGTCTTTAATTAATGTGTCAACAAACATAAAATACACTTTCTCAGAGAAAAAAACAATGACTCAAAAATGTAGCACTTAAGGCAAATGAAAATCTCTAAAGTTAATTCTTTTCATTAAACTTCTATGTTATTCCCTAAAAATCTGCATCTATTTTTTGCTAAGAATTTACATGATACTTTAATTATTTGTTTTTATTTTTATAATATGGAGTAAGGTGGGAAGAATGAATAAAATATAGTTCCAAATTTTTTGAATAATAATAATTTATTCTCATTCAATTAATAGAAATTAACTAAATACATTTATTTGTTTTATAAAGAATCAAAACTGCATTTTCATAAGAAAACTAAATTTGATGTTTTACATCCTCTTCTTTTGATATTAGTCTTTTATGATTCTATACAATAGAATCATTGAAAGATAACATAGTTTATTATAAAGAAATCAGAAAAATTCTCTCTCCCTCTCTTTATATATATATATATATATATATATATATATATATATATATATATATTATTTAAAGTTTGACGACTAAGTAAAAAAAGGTGAATTTTTCAAATCCATGGTTGCTTATTCATTTCTACTATGAGAAGCAATAGGTTTACATTATTAAATTCTAGAAGGTAAAAGACGCAGCTCCGCCCTTTCAATTACATCCAAAGAGGGCAGAAGAGAGAGAATTTCCCCTTGCAATTGATTTTGTTGTAGGGATTTCTACCGATCACTTGGGTAACTCACTTCGTATAAGATGGAAGGATTCTGGGGAACTTCACTGACGTCTATCAGTATAGTCGGGATTATTTCTGACAGTTCTATGACTATGTGAAAGAATCTCATTCAACAGATTTTATGAGCACGTGATCTGATAAAGAAAAGGATAATATGGAATTGGATCAAAAATTAGGGATGAGCACTATACTTTTGAGTTAGAGAATGGAAAAATTAGAAAATTCAATTATTTTTTTCATTGTGTATGAGTGTGTTTACAGATAGAGAGAGAGAGAGAAAGGCAGAAATATATGCTGTTGTGACTTAAAAAAGTCAAACATATGTCTATGAAAAAATCATGCCACATCCAATATGAATTGCTCATAATTATCTTTTTTATTAATTTATTTTTTTATCATCATGTCATCTCAAAATGAATATGACAGTAAGAAATAAAATAAGTAGTTTTAACTTACTTGAAATATATTTTCACTAAATATTTTAAGAGAGGATTTGCTTCTTTTGATCCCTATTTTATATCCTGGAGGAACTAAAACTATATTTTCCAGAAAAAGAAAAAAAAAGCTTAGAACTCTGAATTATGTGTTTTAATTAAAGAAACAATAAATCCAAAAGAAAGTGAAGAAGGGAAAATCTGGCTTTTCTTTGCTGGATTTTTAATTAATAACTAACTAAAATATGACTTTGCAACATTAGAAGGATAAAAAAAAACAATGAATACCAAATCATTCTTAAGAGTAATGAAGAACATATTTTAGAAAGAAAGAAATAATAATTTTTGGACTGTGAATTATTTCAATTATTTAATCTGGGTAGTTAGTTTACCGATTGTGGAAATAAATATACACATTTCATGAAAAATATCATGTAACGAATTCCGAAATCAAATTTAGACAAAATAAAATCTTCGGTAATAATGTTCGAATATGAAAAATGCTGTATAGTAATAAAGCTATATTTGATGCTTCTTCATCAAAATTAAATTAAAAATAAATTGTAATTTGTAATTGTGTGTGTGCAAATAACGCACGTATACACACACACACACACGTGTGCGTGTGTGTGTGTGTGTGTGTGTGTGTGTGTGTGTGTGA
>BMAW01070414.1:243632-254395 GCA_019974015.1 Nephila pilipes | reverse complement strand
TGTGTGTGTGTGTGTGTTTTGGACACCCTGAATAATTTTCGCAATTCTGAACGCAGCTGGACAAAATTTATATCACTGTTAGTGACTCCGTGCGAACGAAATTATGATGTTTATGGATTAATTAACACCTGAGACAGAGCTTTCCCATTAAGGAATCTAATTCATTGCAGAATTAGGTAGAGAATGTCTTACTAAAATTATATTTTTAAATCTGATTTGAATCTAATTGTTAGTTTCATAAATATTTAAACAAGACTATTAGGAGGCTGTATAGTACTGGATTGTTTTTCATGTGAACAGGCGCTGTTAATAAAGGTTTTCTGGTACGTTAACTACACTTGAAAAGAGGGTTTATAATTGCGATTTATAAGCTAATATACAGCCCCTTAAGACACCGATCGTAAGGCTTTCCAATCATATTATTCGAAATTGAATATTTACGTGATCTATGGGAGAGAATTGAATGAAAATTTTAATATTTAGTTTTTAATTTTTATGACATGAGAAATTAAAATATGCAAGATAATTATGTGTTATTTTTAACTGTAATTTTTTAGCAGTATTATATAATAATAATTTTTTATTATTTATTTTTTTATATTGGAAAAAAATTATCAATCGCATAGTGCAAAACCTTTTGAAAAATCTTAAGTTGAAATATTTCATCATCAAAGGTTTTAGAATCTCATTTAAAATTGGAGGACTCACATTTTAAGCTTCCACAACAAAATTTTATGAAATTTAAAATTTAGACTAATTTCATGAAAAAACATCAACTAAGTGAAAAAAAATGACATCGATAATGAGATACTTTCTCTCTTTATCTTTCTAATAAATTAGAAGTCGTTTACCTATGTTAATTATGTTTATTAGTTAAATCACTGCCATGATAAGTTAGTTTCCTCTCTACCATTAACATTAATGCCGATTTGGTCTAACAGAGGAGAAAATTGTGAAAGTTGTTAAGGATGTCTCTTTTTTTTTTTTTTTTTGACGACTGTTCTATAAATAAACTAGCAACATATGTTGTGTTTGAAATTTATGTTTAGATAGCCAATTCATATAGATTTTACTAATTAAATACTTATTAATGTCTCAAAATCAACACGAGAGCTGCTAGCGATGGACCTTGTAATTTTTAAACCCGCTCAAGCAATGAAGACAACACCTGATCTGGTAATAACTCTCTTAACTTTAGCGTCATCCCAAAGAGATGACATTAAACCCCGATAGATTTAACAAGCCTCTTCCTCGCTTATTGACAGGTCTTCAGGGGCATCAAGACTCGAACTCACGACTCGACGTAAGCAACGCGACATGAGCTCGCGACCATGACCACCTGGGTACCAATAGTAGAGTTCTATCAATGTGCAACTGAGAATCTATTATGAATTTATCAAAGAAATTATTAAAAGGGCATGACATTATTAACTAAAAATTACCACGCTTTTATATTTCATAGAGCGTAAACTAACATTTACACAAAGTAGTCACCAAAAGAACAATAAAATACAATTGATATAAAGCAAGTCCATCAGTTTTTTCTAAAAAAAAAAAATCTTAAAATCATGCCTCCATTTAATTCATTCATTAGATAATAGTTCTATAAAAGTCTTTACAGCCTATAAAACTGTTCTAATGATTATAACAAATAAAAAATTGTGCAATTTCTATTCAAGTTGTGTGAAACCATTATATGTTTATTCACACAAAATTCAAATCCTCGATATGAAAAATATTAAAAAGGAAAATTACAGAACGCTTCTTTAATTGCAATGTACGTAATGACATTACAGTAAACAAATGGTATTTTGAGTTAATAAATGCACTTTATCTCATAAAACTACGCTCGCCAAGTGTAGTAATTAATTCTGCCAAATGAAAAAGTTATTTATAGCATTCATAACACGTATTGCAAGCATTTCAATTACAGTGGGCCTTGATGAAATTGAATGTCAGTAATTTCGTTATGCAATGGCATTAGAATTTATGTACCTCGATTAATACTTGAGTACTCGTAATAATTTTAATAGCACATAAAGGAGATTCTTAAATGGGGTCGTTTGAGAATTATGAATTGCATATAACATAAGCTAAAATTGTAATAGGATGTTAGAAAAAGCAATAAAGAATTGTTCTGTATCATAAAAACTGCTAAAATAATCTATAACTGAGGAAGGATAAATCATGAAACATATCTTTCAAAAAAGGATCATTGTTATGTTTTACTCTAAAATGTCTTTCAAGTACTATGAAAAGCTATATATCTCTCAAAAATAAAAAGTATGAGGATCAAGTGCTTTTAAACAATTATAAAAACTTAATTGTGATTATTAAAAAGCAGGAAGAGAAAGATATGTGATCCCATATTGTAAATCTCAAGAAATTCGCAGTTTACGAGGGGGTATCGTAAAGTATTAATTATTACAAAAAAATAACCAAGATATCTAGATAAAATTTATTCTGCATAATAAATTTTCCTTATGTACATAATGTTGTAAATTACAACTCTTAAAGTTGATTTGTTTGAATTCAGGAAACCGTAGATTAAAGTAACCCAGAATATTTTAAAGATAAATCTCATTATACTGAGTTCTATAAGATTTGAGTTCTTTAGAAGTAACCCAGAATATGGAAAAGATACTGTTCCATCTGCTGAGTTCTGTAATTATGGCCTTCAAAAGGTCAAGAAATGATGACAGAAACGTATAACTTTGGAAGGTGGCTATGTATTTAGTAACCTTTAGAATATTAAATAAAAATTAAATTTTTATCTCGACAATTTTTTGTAATAATTATAACTTTACGATACTGTGGGTGACTTCAATCTACGAATTCTTGAAACCAAACAAATCTATATTCGTAGCTATAAATTGAATGACATTATGTACATAAGTATTAATCTGTCTAATAATATTTATCTAGATATTTCATTTTTTTTCATAGTAATTATTAAAACTTTAAGATGCATTCTTGTATGTAATATGTGTTTGCTCTAGTAACTGTGATAAAAATAAAGCTTTAGAAATGCAATCAATAATATTTATAAAAGCGTTAAAAAAATGAAAAATTTAATTGATTGGAATAAATTCAGAAAATTTAACAAAATAATTTAGATAGAAATTGTATGCCATGCTTTATAGATGCGTAAATTGCTATTCAGTCAGTCAGTCTATTAAATAATTCATTACTCATTCATAATAAGTGAATTCTTTTTCTTTAATTTTTTACATACAACGAAGGAAACAAATATTTAATTGGTTTTAGAAATAAATAATTTCCCAGGAAAAACATTTTAAAATAAATTAAACATTAATACCAAAAATTTATTTTGTTTTTTCTCATAAAATTGATAATTAGAATACTTTATTTTGCGTATTTTTTTCTCCCACACGAAAAAAATATATTTCTTGATCGAAAAATCTTAAGACTTGATTCCCGAAATGATTTTTAAGTAAATATCCAACGAATTGCCCTTTTTTTGAGAACTGCTTAATTTAAAATTCATTAAGGTGCAGTTTAAAATATGAATATTTAATAAAAGAAGCAAAAATGATATTGAATTAATTTATCTGCTTCATCTATTCAGATAGGTTCCGTATTCCTTGAGAAACAGCTGTATCAGTCACTTCGTATCTTAATTGCTAATGGAATATCAAATCCCAAAGCAATTAAAGTTTTCTATGCCATTTGGTTATTTAAAACAGTAAATCCTTTGAATAAAATATTTCATTTAAATTATTTGAACTTTTCAGATCCATTTAACTAGATAACTTATACATAGAGATAAATCTTTTAAATTTCAACAACTTAATTTTTTAAGCAATTGCAAAGGTTTTGTTAGAAACCACTTCGTTTAAGTTAAATAAACAACTTTAATTATGATTCTGAGCTAAATGATTTATGCGCAACGATTTGAAATTGCTTATGTCTTTTTAATGACTTAAATTTAAGGATTTAAGAGTAAAATGAATATTTAGGACAATTTACCTTTGAGTAGAAAGTAGAAATGTGTTTCGCTTGCTAAATACGAGGGTGGTTCAAAAAGAACCTGTTTTTAGTGATAGGGACACTAATAAATCAAATTGGTGTTACTATTGCATGCTTCCTTCTATTAATCGGCTTCAAGGTAATTTTGTCACTGATTCATAAATTAACTTTGATTTGGTACCCATTTAATACCCAATCAAAATGCCGTCGCAACGAGTTATCGGGGCCATTTTGAGTCGAGTTGTCACCATCAATGAGATCTGAATCTATCATACATCAGAAAACAAAGAGAAACTACAACAATGGGTTGTTTTTGGTGAATCTTTTCCAAAGAAGGCAAAGACGGTCTAATTGACGTGAAAAGTTATGGAGACAATTTTTGGGTTGCGATAAACTTTACTCATGAACTCTATGAAGTCATACTCAAGTATTACTTTGGAAATGAAAGCAGGATTACAGGATAACTACGGTGATTTACCCCCGTTCCCATTTCCGTTCCTAAAATGGTTACTTTTTGACCACTGAAAAATAATTTAAAATAAAAAATAAAATATATATAAATAAAAAATAATAAAATTTTTAAAAATAAAAAGATAAAAATAAATAAATGAAATAAATAAGTTAATTTAATTAAATTAAAATTGGAAAATAATAAAAAAAATAATAAATTAAATTTAAATTTAATCAATATAAAATCTTGTTTAAATTATTTTTAAGAAATTATAACCATATAAATACTGACAAATAAAGAAAATTTGCAATTAACCAATTTTACAATTTTTATAGTTTAAGTTTCTATATAAAAAATTAATTAGATAATAAAAAACCAGCCTTAGCACAAGTTAAAAAAGAAATTATTTAAATTATTTTGAATATTTAAAGACATAATTAATTTGATATTTCTAAGTAAAAAACTATTTAAAAATGTTTCTGTCACTAAAGATCCGCTGTGTAATAGGGGCTGGTGCACATAAAATCTGTCGCAGATTAAAGTATTCCCGGTGGGCAAGTGTGGAAGTCAAAAGGAAAACCAGCTCAGGTGTCGTCCTCGTCACTTGACCGAGGTTCAAAATTACGAAGTCCGCTGCTAATAGCTCTCGTGTTGCTTCTAAAGTGAAATTAATAAGACCAACCAACCAAACTATGGTATTTGTCAAACAAATTCTAGTAATAAGGGTAACTGTAAAGGTACAATTGTGTTTTATTAAGTCATATTGTGGTAAAATTGTGTGACGTTGGGCTATTCGAGATTTTTCCCCCAAACATCTGAGATATTTTAATATTTTGAATTACATATAATTACAACTCCTTGCTAAACCAAATGAAACATGCTTATGTAAACTAGATGAAGATAAGAAATGTAGTGAATTAAATTAGATTGATATATAAATGAAGCAGAGAGAATTTAAAAGAAAGAGAAAGGAAATTAAGGACAACTACAAGCTAATAGATGTTGTAGATTGGAGTGAATCGTCGTAATTAATCGTTTATCTTGAAAGAAATTGGAAGTGACTCCTGGTCAGAATAATAGGAGTAGAATCTGCTATAATAGAGAAATGCTTGAATCGAAATGGGTGATTTTGTAAGCTAAGTCTTTATTAGATTAACATAAACTATAGAATTAACTGAATTAAGACGGATTCGAGAGAGAGCGATCTTGCACATTCCTTGATAGATAATTGATTGTGTAGTCCTTCTTTTACGCATCTTCAATTGGAGTTCTTAATGATTTTTTATTTAAACTTTAAGACGGCTGTAAAGTTATATAATGAAGGAGGACCGTCTCAAGTGATATTCTGCTTCTCCTTAGATAGAAGACCTCGAATAAACCAAAAGTCTTTAAACCCAAACAATTAATATTTTCAGTAGTTAGGAAACAGCTTTAACATCTTTAAAGATGTTTCTTTTAACATCGTTAAAGATAACTTTCGATAGCAGAAAAAAATATTAATAAATATTAGTTTAAACTAATATTTATTAATATTTTTTTCTGTTATCGAAAGTTTCTCACAACATATACTTCCTTCTTCTTGAATAATCGAACAAATGAATCTCTTCAGACACTTAGCAATTCATACATTTACTTATAAAATTAAATAACAATTTCAGGATTCTCAAGTATCAATATTACCAGTGTCCTAATTTACCTTGCAAGTGTTCTGTAATATACTTACATACTTGTATTACATCCCGGATCCTATTTTCAAATTAATAAACACACCTATTTTCTAATAAATTTTAATTGGTTTTAATGTGTGTTGAGTACCACACTTAAGTTACCCCCACTATTTTTATATTTACTACATACAAATACGTACTATAAGTTATTTGTGTTGCCATAGAAATTACCTGTATTAAAATGATCCAACTAAATTTGAAATAGCTTGATGTAAGAATTAAATTAGAACAGTCTCCAGCAATAAATTGTTCAAAACTTAAGCATTCAATTAATGCTAGTAATAACTGAAAATTATTTGTATACGATAAACAAAGTATTAGAACAGAAAAAAATATATTACATTTTAACTATGCCCACTTACTTCATCAAAGATCTGAAAATAGGTAAAAAAAAATAAATAACAATTTAACAAATAAAGGCTTCAAGAAACTGTGCAATGTATTTGAAGTACAACGAGATTTTTTTTTGTCTAGTAAATATTATTTTACTTTATTTCACTCTTAGTAAACAATTTTTGTATCCAGGGATTCTAAATTATTATCTTGACTGTTTGCGTCGAGAAAATACAAGAGACTGTCTTTTACTATAATTTATTTCCTTTCTAAAATTCTATGACGCAACCAACAAGAATGGCCAGCACACTAAATAGTGTTTAGTCTATACGCTTATAAAAATACCTTCGTGTGCTTGCTTCTGGCTTTTGTCAAACATCGCATTGTTAAAGTCTAAACAAATCATCCGAATTTCATTTGTTCTACTTGATAATACATTAGTATTCTCCAACACTAAGACTGAAATTGATACGATTTGTTAGTTTTTCGAAGCCTTTTTCCATCGAGAATTCAAAATTCTATTTTCCCCAATTTCACAACTTAACTGAATGAGAACCATTAATAAAGAGTAAGAAAAGTATTATTACTAAGAATAGATTTGTATGTATATCTTTTCTATATTAGATTTCAGCTATAACGAAAAAAATTGTTCATGGTGAATAAGTTATTCAATAAAAATATTTTCGCATAAAAATCTCATATTTCTTTATTAAGAAGTACATCATATGGATAGTAAATTATTGTCAAAAATTTAAAGATAAACTAGGCCTTCTTAAAAAGACAGTGGGGCTGGAATTTATTTTACATGACATCTTCATTTCAAAATTCACTTTTCTTGGAGTGTATAAAAAGGTGAAATCACCAAACGAAGTATAATTTCATCATCAAATAAATACAGTTATTATAATTTACCCTCAATATTCATTTGTATTTATAATTTAACTATTTTTATTATTATATACTTTTTCCTTGCCATAATTCAAGTACTTTTGAATGTTTAACATAAGAACGCATGCATGAGGCACGGTTTTTCATATTTATATAATATATATATGATGTGGTAACTGTGACCATATTTCACTTCCATAAAAGAAAATATATTTAAAAGAATAGAAATAATAGGTAATTAGATATTGCAGTTAGGTTTGTCAAGATCTTTTTGCTATTTCTTTTACAAGATTCATATAAACAAAACATGCAGTTTTAAGCATTTTTAATAGTAATAATATCAATATTAAACCTTTAAAACACAAACTCCATCTATTAGGATAGTTGGAAATAATTTTATCTTAATGGACTGTAATTGCATCCCAACATCATGCTCAAATAATTGATAGCTTCCTTTTTAGAAGTAAATTCTATGATATAATAATTAGCATACTTTTTAACCGAAGAACGCAGGAAAAATGCTTTGAAAAAACGTTATATGGTTGATTGTTTTCTTCATACTATTCCATAAATAGAAACTACTTTAGTACAGTATTAGGACAGAATCAATCGACAATACGAGAAAATTGATTCCTGCATAAATCCCATTATTGCGTCTGTTTTACAAAGCAATCAAGGAAAATTATCCACCTACTTAAACATGTCCTATAGACAAAAGGCAATCTCTTAATTCCACAGTCACTGCGGAGTCTCAGTGCCTCCCAATGCATTGGCGTGGCTCTGGTAAGAACGGAAAGAATATAGCCACGGTAGCGTAGTGGCCATAGTCACAGACTCGGTGCCGGTTTCATCGAGTCGTAGGCTCGAGCCATGATACCACGAAAGACCCACTGTGTATCTGGACGATGCACGCTAAATTTGGTCGAGGTCCAAATCCTCTCATTGGTGTTGTGTAGAAATTTGAAGCGAATGGTGCTAGCTCACACAGGTAGTGTCCTCTTCACTTGACGGAGGTTCAAAATAACGAGGTCGTCACCAATAGACCTAGTGTTATTTCTAAGTATGACGCTAATAAACAATAATAAGCAATCACATACTTTTAAGTTATTGTCTATGGAGCTGAGAACTGTTTATGTCATTTTTTGCTCTTAAGTAACATTGAAATTTATAAAATTTAGTTACTTATTATTTGATATGCTTTTCTCTTCATCTTGATTGTCTGCGTTTCTTATTTATATATAACCTCATAATTTTTCTGAGAGTTATGTACATCTCTACAATATAGAAGGACAAATTTTATAACTATACATAGCAATAATACGTTACAGCGCATTGCAACATTGCTTAGTGCTAATACAGTGTGTGAATACGATATAATACATGATACACTAAAAAGTTCAAAATACTTGTAATGTGCCTGTGAAAATCTCAATAATCAGAAGTCTCTCTGTAATGTTTAACATTTGAACAAAATGTATAGAATTAAATGTTGTTAAATTATTAATTAACATTTATTTTCAGATATACTATGATAAAAAAATAATTAAATTAAAACTTAATGTAATAATATTTTAAATCTAATTTAATAATAATTCAAATATAATGTAACGATAGTTCAAATGTAATATAATTCTAATTCAACTGTGCAAAGTAATAATAATTCAAAATAATATAATAATAATTTAACTCACAATAAGTAATGTAACAGCTCATTTCAAATATAGGTAAATATGTATATATATATATATATATATACAATATATAAAATTCATACACAATGAACATCATTAGAAGTATAAATTAAGTTGAAGATTTAAAGGTATAGAACACGATTCATAATAAATGTATAACTGAGCAAAACAACGCCCAAATGATAAAGTCGAAATCAACCAAAAGTCTTTAAATGTTCGAACGATTCCACATCGGTTGTAACCAAAATCTCTATTTTGCTTGTACGACACAAATTATCAATAGGAAGGATACGCCAAAACTACTTCTATGACAATTTTATCATCCCAATAATCTGTACGCTATTTTTTCTTCTTTTCCCGTTTTTAGAATTTGACTTTTGTTCCAAACTCATAAACCGATATTCCTTCCTGCAATCACTAAAGAACATTAGGAGAGAACATTGATCGAATCAGAGAGGACAATTAGATCCAGGACATTTCGGGATGTTCTTATTGAAAAGTAATTCTTCCTGGAGGAAATTCAATTTCCTTTAAAAACACGTCAGGGAAAGCAACGACAGCTATCGTTTCCGGAAAAGTTTCTTCTGAAGAAAAAGTTTCTGGAAAAGGTAATTTCGGGATCTATAGACACATTCGAATAAAATATAACCAGATACGAAGTGAACTTTTAAGAGTGTAGCATCAGTTCTTTCGACTTGAAACTAGAAATGCTTCTGAAAATATGTTTTTTTTTTTATTCTAATCTATATCTTCAGGAAAAGTTTATTATAAAAACTGGGGAAAATATTATTTTATGTAGACAAAATATGCATAAATTTAAATATCAGAATATATATTACCTTATGCGAGAAGCTCCCATTTAACTTATAAATATAAGCAGTCTGTGTATAAATATTAAAGTAATATGTAATAAAACAATTCAGTCAAAGTAATATAAAAAGAAATGTACATTTTTATATTTATGCACAAGTGCGCCCATAAAAAAATACATATGCGTATATATGTGTGCGAAATAGAGAGTGCATGTGTGTGTGTGTGTGTGTGTGTGTAATCAATATTGTAAGTCACAAAATCTCATTTCATAAATATCTATGAAACAACATAATTAAAGAAATCATTAAGAAACTAAAGTAAAATGAATATAATACTTAGAAAGTTATTATAATTAAAAAAACAAATTAAAATTAGAAACAAAAATGAAATCCATATCGTAACTGAAAACTTATAAAAGAAAGCTCAGTGAAAGAAAAGCAAAAATTTAGAATATTGGAAATAATGTAATTAATACGGTTCGATACTTTGGAATGAAGTAATGTGCATTTACAACATTATATCTCATCCAACTTCAGTGAATTACATTATAATAAAATATGGTAAAGAACCAAGAATCAGCAAAATTCAGAAAATTAACCGTAGAAAGAAGGAGAAAATAAGCCAAGTACAAATATTAATCGAATTCAATTAAACAGTAAACAGTAAAAATATACATAAATATATTAAAAAAATGAGACAATACAATCTAAAAAATATATCATTTAAACAAACAATCTAAAAAACAAATTAATTAAACAAAAATATAAGAATGTGTGTGTGTGTGTGTGTGTGTGTGTTAGAGAAAGAGAGGGAGAGTGAGAGAGGGACACAAAAAGAAAAAAAGAAGGAAATAAAAAAAGAAGGGGGGGG